>JAYDZE010397801.1:0-16944 GCA_034509125.1 Monilaria moniliformis | reverse complement strand
GTTCATTCCAGAACTGCCCATAAGTCCTGTGGCATGGTCCAGCTGAGAGGAAATGCATGATTAGAAAATATACCTCTCTGAGGTCAATATCCACATCAGCTTCAGTGGGTCTTCTCTGCAAATCTGCCTCATTGGCTTTTCCATTCTCTTTATTAGAGAAACTCAAGGATTTAACATTGACAGGATTTGCATTACCACTGGGGATATATTTCCTGAGAGCCATATGCCCTGAGAAGGTTATATGGTTATGCTCAGTAGTCTCAAAATAGCTAAAACAGTCAGGAAAGTATCGACCATGCACCACAAAATGGTAATTTACCAACTCCAAACAATATAACAAAAGAAAATATGGTAATAATCATAGAAAGGTAAGATGGGGCAGCAAAAAAAGATCAGGACCATTGTGTTCTTAACTTCACAACACGACGTACAGAAATTAAAAGAAATACAAGATCTAATATTCAACAGCTATATAGGAGGTGTAGAAGGCACAGAATAACCTGAACTCAAATCTATTACTCAATTAGTAGGAGAGGTACCAAGCATACTAATCTGCACCAGACAAGTTTTCCCACCTCATTGTTCTTACATACTAACAAGAAAAGAGAAAAGCCCTTGCTAGCAGAAGGTCAAAACACTGTCTCTAACACTTATAACTTAACTACTAAGATAGAGATTTCCTGATAACTGGACTGATCCGGTCCATTAGCTCACTACTGAATTATTATCTTACATTATTTCAAGTTCCAAAAAGTTTGTATAGTCATAACCATTAATCTCTTGGGATCTTGGGAAATGCTATGTAACTAAACAAAAGGATGACTGCAATGTCTTCACCACCGTCGGTGAAATGTGCATCCACTTGTAGTTAGTGCATCCTCCTATAAATGTTACACTTCTAGTTAGTGTTTTCTGTCATTCAGTTTACTTTTTATTTGCATTCTCACCTCTTTTTGGAGAAGAGATCAATTTAAACCTATAGGGCCGAAAGGTACCCATGTATGATAAGATATTGGCCACAATTTAATACTACATCTCACATCTCTCCAACTACACAACCAATAGTTAGAAAGTAAACCAATGAAACCCACACCATGTTACGTCACTTGATCGCCCAAGCTTATAGTAGAAGTTCTCCACCAAAGAATAGCATACATGGCCGATTTGGGCATAGTGCAAAATAAAATTAACATAAGTATGCTTAAACGAGCATAAACATAACAACAAACTATTAGAGATATTTATGCCAAAAAACTTAAATTTCACACAATTATATGATCAAGATTGCTCAAATATAAATTTATCAGAAACATAAAACTGAAATTATCAAATAACCTGAAACTTGACAAGCCAAAACGTAATTATACCTGTCAAGTGCTTTAACCACTCTATCCGAAGTCTCTAAATACCAAAACCCAGAGCAAACATCTCCCATGCGCATCACACTGTAGCATTGAGAAACAAAACCCTAAAAATTTTAGCTCTCCATGCTTCAGAATCACACCGAAAAACAAGACACACAAATATAACACAAAAAACAACACTCAATTTAGAATCCATTGCGCTCATGCAAGAACGCCCCCGCCCAATTTTGGACACTAACAACGTTAAATACTGAAGTTTTCCTAATTTCTAGGGTTTTTTAATTCAAACATTTACCTATGACGCAGTGCCACGACAGAGGGAACAATGGAGCTTGCAACTTGAAACAAAAATGAGAATGGGGATCGAATGTGGCACGAATTCAGGCAATAAAATACAATTTCGACATCGTAATCTATACCAGAATCAAAAGGGGTTAGAGAAATGATGAGAAAATATAAAATTGAGGTCGGATTTTTATGATTAATTGTTAGATATATTGGAGGGAGCTCTGAGTTTTTGCACAAACACTGTGGTAGTTTGCTTTCGTAGGGAAGAGAGAGTTTGAAGAGAATTGAAGAGAGAGAGACAAAACGATGCGTTTGCGAATATATATCTTTACGCCTACTCTTCCATAAGGTGCAATGCATATGTAGACTATGTGAAGCTGTAGGATTTTACAATTTAGTCCTCGTACTTTTGTATACTACATTTTAACTCCCTAAACTTTTAAGATTAACTGATATATTAATATAATATTTGGTTTAATTGGTTATGATGTAGTGCTTATGGCTCAAATGCAAAATTAGAAAAATTTGGATTTTTTTTATAATTGTGCAAAAAGGTAATAATTAAGGATAAATAAAATTAATAACAATTTTTGTAAAGGTATTTTGATAATTTTATATTGTAAGTTGAAGGATGATTAAATAATTAAGTGAACTTGAGATAATAAAATAATCATCTAAGGTGTAGCCCTGAACCTACATTCCTATGACTTGGTTTTTCAAGAAAATTGTGCAGCAGAAGTTGGATGATTAGTTGTGGACTAGTTATCTATCAGGAGCCTAATCATGCAAATTAAATATTTAATTAAATTAAATATTTGATTAAATTAAAATATTTTATTAATAATGTCGTATAACAAACTAAACGCCTTCATGAATTTTGAGTTAGATAATTATAGTTAGAGAGAGGATCGACTAAGAATAAATTGAAAGTGTACATATTGGAAATAATAAAACTATTTTTTTGTAAATTAATTGTTACTTTGTAATATCCTAAAAAATAATATGTGTTGGATGAATTTATTTTTTTAGAAGCTTATAAATTGTTGTAGCTTATTTTTATATCTTATAAGTTAAAAGATTTATGAGCTTACTTTATAAGCTCAACTTAACACTTTTTTATTATAATCTAATTAAAATGTTTCAAAAGTACAACAAAATCAGAAGAAGAAAAAAAATATGTCAAATTTCAGAATCTTTTCATATATAATATATTAGTCAAATACTAATATTCCTATCAAGGATTTACCCGCAAGGTTTATTCATAAAAAGTTTTGGTTAAAAATTACTTGTAAAATAGATTCAAATACGTACATTACAACTATTTGTATAGTTGTAGACTTGTAGTAGCATGTTATATCAATGAATATATTTGTGATAACATTAAAGATTTATTGTTAAAATAACTATTAATATATTTGATTTTTTTGATAAATTTTATAAATTGTTACAATAATATCATTATTTTTATATTTATAGTAATATATATATATATGTATATTCACTATATGTTTACAATGTCATTTCAACCTCCATACTCACATGATAACGTCCCTTCATAAATGATGTGTGGCAAAAACACACCATATTTTCTAAAAGGAGCCACACCATATCATTTTTTGATCGTCGGACAAATTCCGCCACGTCTATTTTGCTGCAAATTGAAAATTAAGTTTATTATTACAATAATTTATAAAATATTTCAAAAATTAAAACCAACCCAAACTTTCCGAATTTTTTTTTAAAATCAGCTTTAATATTAAAAAAATACTACGACATAAATTTTATTGAACTCGCACATAATATTATTACAAAGTAGTACTACAGTATAAATTACTCAGTTTCACGGAAAATAAGGGGCAACATGGACCCATTTGGCTCGGCCCAATTGGCAATTAGACTCGACTCGGCCCGCACGAGTTGCCAATAGCCGCCTTCAGATGTAAGAATGGACACACTCACTAGTCACTACGACGTCGTTGCCGCTCTTAACCAGGCACGAATCACGATCATAGCCCTATTTAATCTCCGAATTCAGCTGAGCTCCACGAAATTCAGTAAATTGATAATTTCAAAATCCACAAACAAGGCCTTACGAGATGGCATCGCCGGTGATAACGCCGGAGGACGTGCTGGAGACCCTCATGAACGATGGAACCATCGACGCGATCCGGTTGAAGATAATCAACCAGCTTAAAGCCAATGTGAGATTTTTGCATGTAATTTTATGTGTGTTCTTTGATTTTTGTGACTTGAGGGATGAGGTTTTGTAATTGAAGCTTCTACTAGTTTATTCGTGGCTGTTTTTTTGGTAAAATTTTGTTTCTTTGGGTGATCTTGCATTTCGCGTTTCTAATAATTTTTTGGTTTTGTAATTCAACTCTTCTTCTCCTCCTACGAGGAAGGATTATCCATGAGGAGTTCTTTCTTCAGTGAGTCTTGGTACCAAATATCCTTTTCTTTTTCAAAGTTTTGGGAATTGTGTGAGCTCACATTTCGAGTTTTGTAATTTTGTTATTGCTGAATGGAGATATTTTCCCCTTTTAAGTTTGGGAGTTGAGATGGAACTGGTGATGTATGGTTGCTAGTGGTATTGAAAAGACGATTGCATGTGTAAAGTTTTCCCTTTTTGGTAAAGTTCTTCCATCATGGCCTGTTTCTTTCAGAAGTGAATATGGGCGACTCTTCTTGTGTTATTGATGGTAAGGACTGCCGACCGGACCCCTAACTACTCTCAAAATCTAGCTCAGAGTGTAGGTTTGCACCCAACCTTATATCTAGAGACTCATCCATCCTTGACGTGGGATGCAAGAATTAACAGGCATCACATCCAGGCATATCATACATCGTAAATGGTAATATATGTATTCTGTGAATAATGTCTACAAAGTCGTGGGGTTTACTCTTTGACTTGGGGATATATATGATTGTTACCGTGCTGATGATAAAGGATGATGTATCCCAAGAAGCTTGCTATGTAATTTTAAGTTGGATATCTGTTATTTGGCCGAGTTATATGCATCCTAGTAGTTTGTTCCAAGAATTTGTACGTGTTGCTTGGATGCATGTAACATATGGAGGACGACTGATATGCATAAAGTTTCTTTATCTCTTGATTTTGTTCCCCGCCCTGTTTGAACTTAAGCTAGAGAATGTGGAGCTCCTGTGTCTTGTCAGTTATTCCACATAAGAGTCTTATCACTTCTTTAATATTTTTTCTTCCCTTTTGTCATTCAAGTTGAAGAAATTATTGTATCTATATCTCAACAGTCCATTAAGACTCCTGAGCAAGCTTCAACTGAGATATAACGACCCCCCTTCCCAATTCTGAAGAAATTATTTTATATATATCCAACAAGAATATTTCTTCAGTTACCTGACTCCAAAGTGGCATGAGCTTGTGACGTGGTGGTTGTCAACATACTTAATGAACTGTTTAGATATTATTTGCATGCAGCGCGCCTTTCCATGCTATATGTGATATCTACTTATAAATCTTCTTGTTTCAGTTCTCCTGGATGTTTGGATAGTTGGTTTCTTTGATTCACGGACATAGAAATTGTTGGCTTATGTCACTATATAATCTGTATTATGAATCGGCAATCCATAAAAATAAAAAAGTCATTGTCCTGGATTTCTTGCAGGAGGAGCTAAAGAGCAACACAATAAAAATGGTGGAGCAGAGTAAGGTTCTCAATACTCCTGGTGCCGAAAAACAGACAAAGCGAGAATTGTTTGATTCACTTCGACAAGAGCTTGAGTAAGTTACTTGTGCTCATCATCAATTTTTTGTATATGTAATTATTCCTGGGGTGCTTTTAAGCTATAATAAGTTTTGTTGTGGCCAAGTGTGTTGCCTTGCATTCTGAGCAAGTTATTTTCCTCATGTGACTTAGGATGATCGTAGATTTAGAACAATCAGGTCTAAGGCAAATGAAATTTCAGTTACTTGTTTAAGAACAACTATCTTTTCTTGTCTAAATCCTCCTTTTCCTCGGGTTTGTATCTCTAGAAGGCTTGCATGTAGCTAGCTACTTCCTGCCATTCAAAACATTGAAGTTTAGCAGTCAATGATTTTCAGCTTGCACTATCCAGATTCAGCATGATGCTTTATTATGACAAAGTATATGCAAACTGGTATGTCCCGTAGTTTGTTTCTTGGGAACCAGAACACAATATGTAAGAGTGTGGTTGGCAACTATATGCAGGGCTCCTGTACTTGAGAAGGCTTCTAGATCAGTTTGGGACTTGATCTTTGATCAAAATGGCTTGGGAAAGGAGATTAATGACACTGTCGAGAGAGTCTTCTGTCAACTAAGTGGTTGTGAACCTCCATTGTTTCCTACGTCTAGATCTGAAGCACAGCCAATGAAAGAAAAGGAGGTCAGTCCTTCTTCATCATCCAAGAAAAGAAATTTTAATGATATGAGCACGGAAGAAGCAAATGGCATTGCACAAGAGTCGGGCAATGGTTCGGTTGTGCCTGAGAATGTTACAAAAGGACCATCACCTAGTTCCAAACAATAGAAATGACTTCATGACGTGGAGAGCCCGAATCACAATTGGTGCCTTTAATTCTAATCTCATTGTTTTGGCATTGGAGAATGGACGTTTGAATTTACTCCTTCCATGATCTCCCCGGAAAGAAACTGGAGCAGACGCGTAAAGTAAGTACTGTCAATATGATTCTTCCCTGATAGATTATCCTTACAATCTTTGAATCTCCTTTGGATGTTGTGTTTTGTAGACATTGTGGTTTATGAATCTTGTATTAGTAATCCCAATCTTTTGTCTAAATCTTTGTTTGCCATCTAGTTTTGTAAATTACTTGTACCATTGGATAGTCCAAAAGAGTCGATTGCGACTTTTACAGGGTGAAAATCTTATGTACGGTTAGGTGAGAATCGCAACTCACCGGTATTCTTCCTCTTTGTAAACCTAAGAGAATGGGGTACGAATCTCATTTCTGTTTCCTAAGAAAAGTTTTGAATCCAGCAGCCAAACGTGCTATTGTTACATGCTAGCCGTTTTCCTTTTTTAAGGTTGTATATGTGCAGCTGTCTGTATTTGACTAGCTAGTACGAAAATCTTCAATCTCGATAAAGAGAGGGAACAAATAGAGAGAGCCCACCACTGTGAAAAGCTTTATTTGTTTATTTATAATTGATTTAAAAAATAATTATTGCACCATAGTTGTGAGCTTTTTACAAAAGTTATTTTCGTCTTTCTTTACTTTGTAATATAATTATTGATTTTTTTGAAAATTCTACAAAATAGGTCTACCTGTCATTCTTGAGATAGCCAAATTGTTGTTTTCTTAATCTCCAAAAACCTTACCCAATTGGAGACGCAACTTAATTATAACCAAATCATCTTAGTTTGACAAATGACTATCATGATGGCTATGACAATAGTTCATCAACTAAAATTCCCTTATCTTCCTAATGATTTTATATTACAATAGTACAACAGCTAAATCCTCTTATCTTCTAATTGATCTATATAACAATAATGCATATAAAAAACAAGTTGAAAGAATTGCTAGGAATTAGTTAGTGTCACTCAACTACAATAGTTTGGCTCACTAATCAAAATATGTTTCTTTAGTTTTCGCTAACAAGATAATAACCACTTTATCAAATCTTTTTATTTAATTTAATATTACACTTATTAATTAGGGCTCATGATCCTTATAAATTTTTGTATTTAATTAATACTGAATAATTAGGGTTGGTTATATCATAATTAATATATATAGTTTTTTAATAATAATGAATATTCCATCGTATTTTAGTTTAATATTTTATAATCAAAATACAAACTGAAATAAAGATGAAAATACAAGATAAGGGTGCAGCAATATCATATAGTTTGTTCTAGACATCAAATATGTGGCTACTCGGCCTTCTTTCTTGAAAATATTCGTGTACTTTTTTAATTAAAAAAATCAATAAAACACTACAACCTGTGGCAGACTTTTCATTATCAAGAACTAGATAAAGATCAAATTTTGGCTCTTCGATCCAAACTTTTTCTCCAATTTATAAAACCTTATCCACATTCACAAAGTCCATACTCCATATAATTACTTTAAGTACAATGCACCCACACACACACAGATATACATATATATATATATATATAATTGTGTGTTATATATATTATCCATATATGCATTAGTCCACCATTTCTTACCAACTGTATATGCCCTTGGAAGATTCCTTCATACTTTAAAATTATTGCGTTTCTATCAATTTATCTCATTATATAAACCCCATTTCTCAACCATTATCACCCTCCATTTTTCCTCACCATCCACATTTCTTAGTCCAGAAAAACCACAAAACTTGTTACATCATTCAATTTTATATCATATTCATAGTCATGATTTCCATGCAAAACTCCATTACTTTCATGCAAAAATCTTCTCCTTTTCTGATATGAGTGGTGTCATTTCAGCATTCTTGTCAAGAATTAGACTTCTCCAATCATTCTCAGTAGTTTTCTTATACTGGTTTTACGTTTTTTCATAAGCAAAATCTAATTATTAATCTCACCATCTTCTTACACTATCAATCCCTTAAAAAATCAAGAAAATATAGTCCATTCTTGCATCACAACAAGTCCAAAAAATCCCAAGAAAAGAAATTGTTTTTTTTTCCAAGTAAATCTAGTCCCTTCTTGCATCTAAAAAAATCCAAAAAGAAAATTTGAAAAGAAAAACAATGTCATCCATAAACATAATCTCGAGCTCATCGGAGGACGACAAGAAGAGGAAGAGGAAGATCTCGAACCGGGAATCGGCGAGGCGTTCTAGGATGAAGAGGGAGCAGCACATGAAGGATTTGAACGACCAGATCGCGTATTTCGGGTACAAGAGCGGCGAGCTCGCGCGGAAGATCGACGAGATAGGGCGGCGCTACGCGGCGGCGGAGGCGGAGAACATAAACTTGAGGTTGCATGCGGAGGAGCTGAAGAAGAGGCTGCAGTTGTTGGTGGAAATGGTGGCTTCTTACAATAGAAATTCGTGCATTAATTATGTGGAAGAAGATGATGATGATGGTGATTGTTTTGTGAGGGATGTTTTGAAAGATTTTGATCTTGAACGGCCATGGCTGCAGTCGGCTTTTCAGTCTCAGGCTGTTGATGGGATTTACCAGTTCTGAAGGGGGGAGGAAACAAACTGATATAAGTGTTGCAATAAGTTTCTTGTTTTTCTAATGTAATATTCACACTGTCCCATTTGATTTGATCCGTATTTCTTTTAAAATTGTCTCACTTAATTTTTAAAAACGGGACCTGACCGGTTGGTTCGACTGATTTGTCCGCGAATCGAAGCGTTGTCCAGTCCAATATGGACATTAAAACCGCTGAACTTTCAGATGGTTATGTACAAGAAAAATCGTCCGGTTCGATCGTGATCCGACCGACAGTTAAACCAAAATTTGATTATTTTTTAATTATTATTTAAAAAAAATATTTTCAAAAAAAAAAAGATGAATCTAGTAGTACTAACTATACTTTGATGACTTGGGTTGCATTGAATATCATGATTTGGGTTTATAACTTTCAATTTGTTATTATATTTAAAATATTTCGTTTTTGTTTAGGGTTTAGGGTTTATGCTTTGAACTTATTTGTTAATATGTAAACTTGTTCGCATTTAATGTTATTAAGATTCAAGACTTGTGTTCTACAATGTTTTTTTACTTTATCATTCACTAAATTTTAATATTTTTTAATAATATATATTTAATTATATATATATTTGCTACAGTATTCCGGCTTGACCAGTGTCGACGGTTTCGTCGGTTCACTTACTGGTCCAATTTTTAAAATATTTATCTCAGTTGACTTGGCATAATTTCTTTTTGGCAATTACTTTGCACAAAGTTAAATATGTGGTTCACACATCTTTACATTATAATTTTACTTTCTTAAATAATCATGTACAAAAGAAATGAGTTAAGTTGGGCGAGACAGAGAGAATATTTACTTAATTTTTAATTTTGAAGTAATTCTTTTTGTAGTGATTCTTAAGTCATTCTTGTGAGCAAAAGGTAGTGTACAAGTTGTACGTTTACTTATGCAGTAAAACATAATAAGAGATTTCTTATTATTGTTTGAAATGATAATCACCTTAATAACATAATTTTGTTGGAGAATAGTTAGATCTACAATATTACAATGACCAATACCTATAATTGGACGAAAGTCTGAATGATCAAGAAACCTAGCTAGCTTCAATTATAGTTATTAAGTTTTTCGAATAAAAATATAATTCTTTTATCCAAAAAACTTAGTTAATATAGCGTTTCTCATGAGTGAAATAGTAGCAAATAGATATATTTGCTGCGGATTATATTTAAATAACTTCTAAATATTTGCGTCACATGAACATATGGTTTAGTTATCGTATTTATCATGTCTCAATAGTAAATTAAATAATTTTGGTAGTAGCTAGTCGTGATTTAAAAAACTATTGCCATATTAAATTAGCAGCCCACTTGGTAGGTATAAGAAATCATTTTCAAAAACTTAAATCCTTTTCATGTTGGACTAGGAAAATATTTCTTCATCCATACGCATTTTCAATTCCCCACATAATCAAGAAACATTGTTTTGTCAAAATTCAATTTTCTCTAAATGTGTATGTGTTTCTAGCGATCATATTTGTTGACATAATTAGCACTATTTGAAAGCAACAGCAACGTGGACTATTGGATGACGACTCAATAATTTTGGCCTAATTTGGCATAACGCTATCGAGAAAAGTGACTTCAAAACTCTTTTCTAAAATAAAACAAATTTTCAGGTCCACTTCAAACATTAATCCTGTTGGCTTACTAAGATTAAGCAAGTAAATCTGCACGCAGGATGTCTAACCGCACGATATTTATAAGGTGTGATGTTAATTATAATTATTAAATAATTTAAATATTTTATATATATTAACATCAATATAATATAAAAATAAATTTAACTATAAAAAATGAGTAATATTTAGGTAGTTATATATTTTAGGGATAATTGTCATTTAAATTATAACTTTGCATTGACTTCTGCTCAGTTTTTTATAACTTTTAAATTCGAAAATTAAAATCATAACTTTTCAAGTTTTCGTAATTGTGTCATGGATCGAATTTTTCGTTTAAAAAGTTAGTGATGTGGATGCTGGAATTTCCAACGTGGGTAAAACGTCCGATTCATAAAAAGACATCGTTTGATAGTGCTCAAAACAACGTTATTTTATTAAAATAATAATTTTTTTATTTTCCCTTTTATTTTCTTTTTCTTTTTCTTTTTCTTTTTCTTTTTCTTTTTCTTTTTCTTTTTCTTTTTCTTTTTCTTTTTCTTTGTCATTTTCTTTTCTTCTTTGTGTGTCATTGTTGGAAGTGTGAACAAACTCAACCTATCAACAAGATTTATAGTTTCCCACGAACCTCTATACTATTGAATTAGTATAGGGCAAGTAAGGGGTGTCGAACCCACGAGGAATGAGAATTTCGTTATGTATCTACTACACCTAGAAGGGTTAGCAATGCCGCAACGCATAAAACCATTGAACTAAAGGGAAATACATAAATTAACTAATTGTAAAGAGTGGGAAACTAATTATCCTAGCAAACTAAACTCAACAAAATTAACAAGTAACGTTACAAAAGCAAACTAGGCAACTTGGAATTTTAGGAAACAAGCTGGGCAACTTGAATGTATAAGAAGCGTAACTACTGCTAACTATGCGCGTGGGAAACACACCAAGAACTGAATTGAAAGCAACAAACCAGTGGTATGAGATGCATGTTCAAACTGGGCAAATTAAAAAGCAGGAAGTAAACTTGACAATTCAAAGGTGCAATCAAGTAACTAAAACTAGACTCATTTTTGGAAATAGCAAGCTAGCTATACTTATTTCACCTCGGGAATGACGCGGCCAACTGGAATTAAACTAGAAATTGAATCTTTGACTCTTAAAACACTAAACAAGAAATAAAGTAAAACAACATAAGCTAGAAAAGGTAAATAGTCAACTTACTATTTTAGGAATTAAAACAACTTCGCTAAACTAAAGGCTAAAGGGCAGAGAAATGATTGCCTAACTAAGGAAATGGAACATGAAACTTGCAGGAGAGTTGCAGAAAGTAAAATGCAACAGGTACACAAAATTCACCCAACATTAGTTAAATCCAAAAGAAAGAAAATTAGGCATCATAAGAAAAGGCATACAAACAAACTACCAGAGAGAGATCAAGACTCAAGGAAACATTCACCATTTGACTTAGAACTTGCAAATCCTTGAAATGAGATTTAAAACTTACAACGAAGAAAAACCAAAACTAACAACGTGATCCGTCCTAAGGAGAATCAGATCCGCAACAGGTAAGAGAAATAAAGGATTCCAACTGAATCGATCATGCGAAATAGCACATGGGTACTAGTGAACTTGCCAGAAGACTATAAGGCTTTAGGGTGCAAGTGGGTCATAAAAAGTAAATATAAAGCTAATGATACTATTGATAAGTACAAAGCTTGCCTAGTTGTGAAAGGTTTTAAACAGAAATAAGGGTATGGTTTATTTGACACATATTCACCAATTAAGAGAATCACTTCCATTCGGGTGCTTCTTATAATTGTTGTTTGGCACAATCTTGAGATCCACCAAATAGATGTGAAAATTGCATTTTTGAATGGTAAATTGGAAGAAGAGATATATATGGAACAACCTGAAGGGTTTGCAATTCCTAGCCAAGAGAGCAAGGTATGCAAAATGGTGAAGTCTCTATATGGAATGAAGCAAACGTCATTACAATGACACTTGAAGTTTGACAATGCAATGTTGTTAAACGGTTTCACTATCGGCGAGTATGATAAGTGTGTTTACATTAAGAACACGAATAACGGATTCGTTATTGTGTGTCTTTATATAGATGATATGTTGATTATGGTCAACAATAGCCGCATTATCAACAAGACGAAAAATATGTTGAAGAGAAATTTCGACATGAAAGATATGATTCTAGCTAATATGTTTCTCGGAATCAAGACTGTAAGAGATCGTGAGGGAATTGCTTTAAAACAATCTCATTACGTTGAGAAAGTGATAAAGAAGTTTCACTCATTTGATTGTGAACCATCTAAAACTCCGTTGGAACCCAACGTGCATTTGAGTGTGCACACTGGTGAGTCTGTGGCTCAAGAAGAATGTATAAGGATCATAGGGAGTTTGATGTTTATCACGAATATACTCGACCAGATCTTACATGTCCAATGAACAAGTTAAGCCGATTTACGAGCAATCCAAGCAAGGAACATTGGAAAGCTCTATGTAGTGTGTTGAAATACTTGAAGTATAATGGTAAGTCTCAACATGTAGTATAATGGTAAGTGGCTTGTATAATGGTAAGTCTCAACATGTCTATCGACGACACAATACCATGAGGCAATTGATCACGAGTAGTGTAATCTCAGTTGACTACATAAGTTCAATGAATAACTTAACAGATTCTTTTACCAAAAAGTTAAGTCGTGATCAAATGCTTAAGTTGCTAGAATGAATGTGATTGAAAACAACGTCTAAAAGATAAGTATAATGGTAACCTAATCATACGGTTGGAGATCCCATGGGCGTGGTTCAATGGAAAAATGAAGCTATATGAATCTAGCAGTATCACTCGAAAAATTTTAATCTTCGCCCATTCTTTAAAAAACATTGAGTGTTGTAAGTTGCACGTGGTAAGATGTTAAGTTTTTAACTTTTAACTATTCTTGGAAGCTTCGAGAAGGCAGAGTATGGTAGAATACTCGGGAAAGAATCACTCACCTATGCAAGTGAGAAGTGTGGGCCGCTTTAAATTTTGTTAATCACTTATAAATCCAAAGGGGTGTTTATGAACATGAGAAATTGTGAGTTTGTAAGTTATATTATGTCAATTTTATTGTCTCAGTATACACCAAGTAGGAATAGTTCAAGGCATCACATCCACCATGACGCCGATATGCTAGACTGTGGAAGATTCAAAGCCACAAGCTACTATTCCAATTGCAATATTATTTTTTTAGAATTAAGCTAAGCGTCTGCATGCATGCATATGTTTTTTTATGTTGGTTAGAGCTTGTGGAGCTCTAACCAATGTGGGGAATTGTTAGAAACTGTCGAAGAAAGACTTTGGTCTTTCTTCTTCTTGAGGCATTTGGTTGTTCATCTAGATGTAACCTCCAACTCTTTTATGAGTTGCCTTGAAGGCTACACCTCTTGAAATCCGCCCCCCCTATAGCCTGTAAATAGGCATAAGTTGATAGAGATGAACTCAACACAATTCACTAAGCAATTCATATCTCAAGCTTTTCTTTTCCATATTTCACTTTGCATTATTTAGAAGTTGTTTGCTCAATTCTAGGAACTCTATCAAGTTTGCTGGTGCCTAGTGGATTTGATGTGCTTCTACATGCTAGGAGGAAGTCGTTTGACATTTGGGGACAATACATCAATCCAAGACCACTAGCCGGTGCGTAATATGTCTTGCGGAAAGAAGACTTTTCTCGACTCCACTTACAGTTTGGTTTATCTTATTATTTTCGTTGTAATTTTTGTTCCATCATATTTTGTTCATTTCCTTTTTTATAATAGCTACATTATCGCCAGTACACGACTTGAGTTTTTTTTCCCCAAATTTCTAACAGTTATATAATTTTTTATGTCAATTGTGAAAAATAGTTATTTTGTTTGGACAATATTTAGCAACTAAAGTTTGATTATATATAAATTCTAATAATTTTTGTGTGCAAATAGACTATTTTAAATTTAATAAAATTGTAAAGAAAAAAAATCGTGTCATGCAAAAATTAAAGGTTCATACAATCGCGCGAGTTGAATAATTTCACGAAAACCTTCAACTTTGAACTATTTTCATATTTTAAATTATTAGGAGTCTAGGAGCATTTTGCTAAAATTTTAGCTAAAGTTTATATATTTTCTAATTTTGCAGTTTCTACTTCATGAAAGACTACAACTTGTGCATTGGCAAGCTGATGAGACCAAGTTCCCACTGCTTCGACACCTTGGTATTGGAGAAATTGTGACACTCAAAACTAGGGCTGCAAATTCGGGTATTAACAGGTACCCGAACCCAAAATCGAAGATTTAACGATACTCGATACCCGACCCAAGTGGATTCTCGGGTACCCGTACCCAAGAAATCGGGTACCCGACTATCCGTTTGTTTTTTTTTAATTCTTATATCTTAATATTATGTCGCGATTTGAAATCATATTTTATTTTCTCAAAAGTACACAATAATTATTACTCATAGAAAGAGTAAAAGAATCAAGTTTGGCTGAATCTACCAATGCTATTCCCATCCAAATCTGTGAGTCCTTTCTTCAAAGGATATTTCTTGTAATTCTTTTTGCTGGGAAGAAACAGTTCATTTTCAATTATACAACCGCTACTTTGTACTTCGCCTCTTTTCTTTGTTGCGTAATTAAGCTTGAATTTTACTCGAATTGGTTGAGGGCTGATCTGTTTTTTCTGGAAATTAATGTTTTATTTCTTAATTTCGTATGTTTTTGCTGTAAAGATTCGAGTTTGCAACAAGAACTGGCATAATTGTGGCCGTGGTTTTAAACTAAAGCTCTTTTCCATTCCCTAACTTTAATTTTCAATAAATTAAATCAAATCACAAAACAAAAAAATAAAAAAAGCTTGACCGGGTATCGGGTATACCCGATACCCGAACGGGTATCCTGATACCCGAATTTACACGACACATTATACCCGAAATACTACCCGAACCCGAATTCTCGGGTATCGGGTGGATATCGGGTTTTCCCGTTTACCCGAACCTAAATTTGCACCCCTAACCACCATTGTCTCATAAGCTCCTTTCAATTAGCCATGTCACTAAATAGTTAAATTGTACCTTACTGATACAACCTCATTTTTGCATGCTACAAGATATCCAGATTATTAGGCGTGGCATTGAAAAAAGATTATTAGGCGTGGCATTGAAAAAATGGGTTGTATTATGTAGGCGACATAGCTCAACATAGCACTGCGATGCTGACTCATGGACTTACAGACCGACATGCTTGGCTCTGGCATCGCCGGTTAGAACATTCATCTATAGGTTACTTAAGAATTCTTTTTCGTAGATTAGTTGTTTTTGATCAGTTAAAATGTGACACTTGTTTTTGGCCAAAAGCCATACACACTCGTTTAAACCCAATTATTCTCGTATGGATTCTAGTTTTTCCTTAATTAATTCAGATATTTGGGGCCCTGCACCTGTTGTTGGTGGTCAAGGTTTTAAATACTTCATTCTCTTTACTGATGACTTTACTCGTATGACGTGAGTCTATTTTTTAAAACATAAATAAGAAGTTTTTGAGAAGTTTACCCACTTTTACGCATTGGTTCCAACACAATATCATCGAACTATTCAAACACTTAGGTCTGGCAATGGGGGGAGTATGCTAACAATTCTATGCAAAGATTCTTTTCTGAAAAATGGATTGTCCACCAAACTACTTGCCCAGATACTTCTGAGCAAAATGGGGTTGTTGAACGGAAATAGAGGATCCTTTTAGAGATGACTATGGCACTTCTCATTGAATCCCGTGTACCTAAACATTATTGGCCAGAGGCCCGTGCCACATCTGTCTATCTCTTGAATTGACTTTCCACGAAAATCTTGAACTTTAAAACCTCTCTAAAAATGTTATCTCTCTGTCAAAATACCTCTTCATCTCACCCTTCCACCCCGTGTCTTCATATCCCTAAGAACGAGCTTACAATTTTTTTCCATGTGCGGTTAAATGTGTTTTTTTAGAATATGACAAACCCAAAAAGGGTATCAATGTTATGATCCAAAAACTCGTCGCATGTTCACCACTATGAACTATGATTTTCTTGAGGGCGAGTACTTATATCACCACCTTAGCGGTCAGGGAGGGAATAACCTAATGGATGACCCACTAAGCTGTAGGGGTGTTCACGGTTCTGGAATCGCCAGTTCCGGTTCCGAGAGGAGGAGAACCGGAATCGAACTGTGGAGGGAAGAAACGGTTTTGGTTTTGAACCAGAAACCGGCAGTTCCGGTTCAAAACCGCCGGTTTTTCGACCGGTTCCGGCGGTTTTCCCTTCCGGTTTGCCGGTTTTCCGGTTCTTTCTTTTTAAAAAAAAAACGACAACTTAGACAAATTTAAGTGTAACAAAGATATAGACATTTGTAAATTGCAATTATTTATTGATAATTCAAAATGTATATGTTTACATTACATTTACAAATACAAGTAC
>JAYDZE010397690.1:0-16948 GCA_034509125.1 Monilaria moniliformis | reverse complement strand
TCATCATATACAAATCCAAATCCACCTCGCAGTTCCGCATGTGATTGAATACCCTCTTCACGCCTCGAATCGATCTCAACGCAATGCAAGCACCCACCAGCGCATCGTAAGTATCAAAGCTAACATCAACATCGCCATTACATTCCATAATTTCAAACATCTCTAGAGCCTCATTATACCTTTTGCACAAGACCAATTTCTCAATCTGCCCACAGACCCCTAAACCCGAATTCGATTTCTCCAATTTCCTTTCCTCCAAATATCCATTTTCCTTCAAATTCTTTTCCTCCTTTTGACGAGGTTTTGGCATCGGTCGAGGCCTTAATCCTTGGTCTAACAAAGAACACCTAAACTTGGCTATAGGGGCTCTGCATCTTCTTCTACCGAGTGAAAATTCATTACAAAATCGGACTTTTTGTTTGAAAACACTGGGGTTTATCAGTGAGCATGCGAATTTGTAGCTGCTCTGGATTTGATCCAGCGGCAAGGAGATGTCCATAGGTGGTGAAGAATTCGAGAGGATATGAATCGACTCTGAGAATGCAACAAATCGAAATGCTATTTCAAGATGCAGTCTGGGTTGTAGTTTGTAAATGAAGGAGGACTCTCTCTGCAAGAGTTTTAGCTTCGAACTGTCCGCCAATTATGTTTGTTGGTTAGTTCAACTAACAATATGAAAATATTGTTGAATTTTAGGACAGTTTTTTTTTTCACATAATATGGAGATTTCCGAAGAAATACATTTGTGAGTGGCACATAGTTTTCTTTCGTCACAATGAAATGAGGGTTTTCGCCTTTTTGGAACATGCCTATGATTAGGTAAGCCCACCGTTCTGGCCCGATAAAAATTTAAACAGTCTCGATTTAAAATTGGTGAATTTTCATCAGTTTCTTTCTATTTTTTTTGCTAGTTTTCAACAAATTTTCTCGATTAACTGCTGATTATCGAATCGAATCTTTGTTTACGGTTCTAAAATCGGAACCGCCAATTTGATTTCGGGCCGAATCGTTGGTTTGATTTTAACCTGTCATCTCTACCTATGATGGTCGATAGGTTAATTAGAAACTAAAACGAATTGAATCGTAGATTCGACTCGGTCTCGATTAGGGCTGCTAATTCGGATATCGGGTATCGGGTATTACCCGACCCGATCCGATACCCGACGGGTATCGGGTATCCGATACCCGTGATTGTCGGTTACGGGATCGGGGTCGGATATTGAGGTTGTCCTTGTTTCGGGTATCGGGTACCCGCAATACCCGATTTTAATAAATCAATTAATTAACTAATATAATACTGTTCCATACTTCCATTCAACTTTCAAGACTCAAGCCGCACCTACCCACCCGCGTGAGTCTCGAGCTGTCCCTCCTTCGTCTGCCCTCCCCTCTCGCGCCTCTCTCTGATTCCGACGCCGGCGCGCCTCGACCCTCCGCCGCTCGACCGCATCCGCACCCCCACCACCGCCTGCCGCTCACTGAAAGCCTGAAACTGCCGCCGCACCCCCACCGCTCGACCGCACCCCCATGGCCCACCGCCTGCCACCCGCGACGCACTCGACCGCACCCCCAGAAGGCGACGCGCTCGTCTTGCATGTGTTGACTGTTGTTCTTGACTGTTGTTGAATGGGGAGGTATTGTTGAGTGTTGAGTTGACTGTTGTTGAGCCGTGTGGGAATTCTGGCTTATGGGGAAGCAGATGCTAAATTGCTAATGCCCAATTAAGATTTGTAGGCTTCGAATTTGTAGGCTTCGAATTTCCGGATGAATTTGTAGGCTTCGAATTTAACTTAATTTAACTTAACGATAACAACGAGAATGAAGAAAAAACAGGAAAAAAAAAAAATCGGGTGCGGGTACCCGCCGACGTCGGGTACAGGTACCCGCGTCGGGTAGTTGGGTACCCGATCCGTAAATCGGGGTCGGAGTCGGGTGCGGCATTCTTGGTAAAATCGGGTGCGGGTACCCGCGGGTACCCGAATTAGCAGCCCTACTCGATGCATGTTTGTCTTGAGAAAACATTATTATAATAAATATATAAGGAAGTATAATTCTATATATAAGTGAATAGAAGGTATAAATAACATTGATTTTGACTACCTCTGCCCCTAAAAATATTTACGTTTATACATTACATTATATGGGCATCATGGATGCTGGCTGCTCCGCGTCCTCGCCGTCTGAATTGAGCAATGCTCCGGCTACCTCCAATGGCGGCGGCGCTTTCAAATTCCTTGCCAACCTCCCCTCTCGCGGCAACTTCTCCTCGACCGTTCTCTCCTCTAACCTGGCAAGTTTCTCATCCCCTAAACCCTCGGATTATTCCTTTTCTTATAATTGTTTCTGTTTTATCATATAATAACTCAACCGCATATATGCTGCTACTTCAATGTGAATTCAACTGTTTATTTCCTATACAATGTTAGGGAAAATTGATAGCTTTTTTTTGAGATAATTTTTCTAGGGTTCTTCTCTTTTCCATTTTGAGCAAGGCCTTTTTTCGACCTTGTGATTCCCCCCCCCCCCCATTTTTTCACGAATTATAGTAAATGTATGAAGATTTAGTAAATATAGTGTTTGCAACATTCTGGGTTTAGTCGGAATTCAGTAGGAGTGAAATGAAAGGAGCTGATGGAGAACAGGTTTCAATTTGATAATAACTAATCTACCATTGCTGAGATAAAACTAGAAAGATGACGTTCTTTAGCACCAAATGCTGAAGTTTGTGTGGGTTGGTCTTCACTTAATCATAACTAGACCTTTATTGCTCGGGTACCATAATTTAGAGTTACTGCGTTGCTACTTAATTGGCCCGAACTCTTCATTTTTTCCTTCATGTATATTTTGCATTGAGCAAGAAAACTTCTTCTTGATTGATACAAGTGCAGGGTGTTTCAGGAATCTTCAAAGATTAATGCTTAGGATTCTCGTGTGGTGAAGGAAACATGTTGCTAAGTAAATTGTTAGTTTCCATTTGATGTGAAAATGTGGTCTTTAGGTTAGTTAGTGCATGATTTGGGGTGATGACCGAGATATAGTGCTGAAAGTAAAAGATTTTTCTAGGTTCATTGTGTAGATCCACCGCAACTTGATTTTTCTAGGATGCCAATCCATATGTGGATGTTTTGTAAAGGTTGATTTATGGGTTTCTTGAGTATTCATGGAAATGCGATGGAGAATATTTATGTGATTCGATATTCAAAGAAATCTCTTGGAGAACCATAGATCAATTAGAGCTAATGAACAATTGGATCTCACATTTGTGATCTGCTGGATGTAATAACAGCACAAATTGTGTCTTGGTTTCCTATCTTTTTAATGTCACTTTTATCTCCTCAGTTCTTCATCTGTGTTCAAGGTTTTACATGCTTACAATACATGCAGGGAGGGACACATGTTTACATTTGCCATCGCGATACATTACCTCCAGGTACTTTTATGCACTTCTCTTTATTAGCCTTTGGACTTTAAACTTTAAACAAGCAAAAAGTATGTGATTAAGATTTGTTTTTACCTTGATATGCACATTGAAAACAACAGTGGTCTTGTCTTTAACACTCTATGATCCAAAGATTTTGTTTGTTTGTTTGTTTCAGTGTCATTAATCTTCAGCCTTAATCTTCTTCAGATAATTTATGAGTATTCTTTTCTGTGGTAATCATGCTATTAATATCTTACCATCTCTTCGAGTGTATAAACATGATTATCTCATCTATTTTTTAACCAGATGACCAGGTTATAAGAACAAACCAGACAAATATACTGATCAGATCTCTCACGCTTATGAAACAAAAGGGTGATTCGGGTTCAAAAGATGGGAAAGGTGCTGCTTCAAGCCAGGGCTCAAGGAAAAGGTAATAGAACCCGCAGTTATATCCAACTTTTCTTAATTATTTGGCTTCATATTCCATCAAACTGTCACTTTCCAGGGCTGCTGAGAAAGCTTTGGATGGTAAAGCTGCTGGAAAGAAAGCGATGTCTAGCACTCAGCACGGTTCTTCTCAAGGTGAGTGCATCTTAAGTTGTTTTACATTTTATCATTGAACAAATAAAGAACTATAAGAACTGTAATTCACATACTACTGCTAGAAAGAATATCTGCAAGCTGCATGCTGGTGAAATGTTGCACAATATCGTCTTCTTGTGCGTATTCATCAAATGAAGTTAGCTTTGTAACTGTATAAGAGTTGCGTTGGTCTCAGTTGCAGGGAATTCACTTTACTCATTGACAACCTCTAGTCATCTTGATTTGTCTGATTTTTTTTAAAGGAGAAACTAAGGGATTATAAGATTGGTTAAATTAAAAAGAATTCACTTTGAATTCCTATGAACTGGGTTGTTTGTCTTTCAAGTCATGCTTGAGAACAGAATGAAGATATTAGTGTTATTGGTTAGCGGTTCTGATGCTGCCTTGTCAGGAAATGGCAACCCCATGTTATCCTGTTACCGAACATTCTAGGAGTCATTCACTCCTTTGCTTTATCTCTCGAAGTACTTTTTATCATCTCCGAAGTTTCTATGTTTGTGCAATAACTATGAAATGAGAGTAAAAGGCAATATGGCTCTCTTTCTGGAGGCGCCTTTAATATGTTTTCTGTGCATATGCAGTATATCTGTAAATAAGAAACTAGAGTAATTTTTTGCTTATTACATACTGTATCATTTTCTCATGATGAAACTCACACTAGTCTATCTTTGGATTATCATACAGAACTGCAGAGCTTGACAGTAGATAAACTTCGCGCTCTGCTTAGGGATAAAGGCCTTTCAGCGACAGGGAGAAAGGCAAGTTTTCTGATGTCGACGAACTTCCTTTCTAGGATGACCTTTACACTATCCTCAATTTGATTCATGGATTTATACTTGACATTGTTCAATATACTCCATTTTAATCGCAGGACGAGTTGATTGCTCGCTTAAGAGGTGCGAATGGCTAGACTCTAGCATTATTAAGCTGAGAGGTTAATTACTTTTCAACTCTGTAGAAATATTTTAAGCTGCATCATTGTGTTGTTAATGTTTTTGAAACCGACTATGAAGTCTTATCTTCTGCACTGCATTTTGTACTGTTGTTGCATGATTCTAAGAAACTTGTCTCCTGAGATGGGGCTGGGGATTATGAGTAGACTTCTCCAAACTTCAAATTCTTCCATCTGTCTCTTTCAAACTTTTGTCATATATGGTAGCCGGGTGGATTTGGATCCCCTGCTCTGTACTTCTCCGTAGCACCGGATGATGAGGACCATCTCGAAGAATTTTACCTGCACAAGTGAAACGGTTTTTTCATGTTCGTGTTTTGCCTCTGCTTGGTGTTTCATAGGGTACTCCCATGCTTTCTCTTTTGTAAACCATTCGTTCTGTTAGGTTGTTTGGCCTAGTCATTAATTTTGCTGAAAGTAGTATTTTGTTTTAATTTTTTTTAACAAAAATATCGAATGAGTTGGTTATAAAGAGCTGACTAGTAGGGAGTGGCTTCATGTTTTTCTTTTTCTTCAAATATTCGGTCACATTTGTTGTAAACTATTACCCAAAATAAATGCTTTCTTAATGTATATACTATGTGGAAAACGCTATTGAATTAAGAAAATATGTTTGATACAGCTATTCGAAGGAGACTATTTTATTGATTTATTTATAGTAGGGGAAAGATCACGGTGGTGAATGAACCTTTGAATTCATTTTTTATACACGGAAGTCTCACCTTTGGATGTCCCAAAGGCTTTGGGACAACTGTAGAGTATTAATTAATACTAAACTGCGCTTATTTTAAAAAGCATCTCATAAACTGTTTTAAAGATGTTAATATCTCGGAAAGTACTCTCGGATTGCTAATTGATTTAAAGTATATAATAAAAGGGTAAATATCATTTTATATCATAAATTATACATGCTTAAAGAAATTATCTTGAACTATAAGAAATGTCTAATTAAATCTCAAACTATCGGTTTCATATTAAAAATATATCGTGTTTATTTTTTTAGGCCCTAGGATCTTGACGTAAGTCGTCATTTTTAAGTATAATGTTGTTTTTGTGCCATGTCATTTAAAGAATAATAACAAAATTACATAGTGGTATCCGACGAAAGAAAAGTGGACGTATGATATATTTAATATAAAGTTGATAGTTTAGGGTCTAATTAAATATTTCTTATAGTTCGGGACATTATTAATAAATTGTGTATAATTAAGGTTTAAAGTAATATTTACTCTTAGTTAATTATACATGCAATGTTTATGAAATTCTCCAAAGTTTTTTTTTTTTTGTAATTTTATAAAGAAATAATTGTTTTAAAAATATAAATATTTAGAAAACATTATTGATTCGACATGAAATTTAAAACGATGTAATAAATAACTGTCACGGCCGCACTTTATTAAGGATAATAAAGTTAAGTTATCGTGACTAGGGGTGAGGATTAAGAAGAGGGATTAGAAAGGGGTAGCAGATTCGATATATGCCTCAAGGACCTTAAATGATAATTTCGACAACAAAAATGAACTGATCACTCGAATAGTCGAATAGAATGGTCTTACAATAAGGAAAATGATAAATCAAAGTTTTAGAAGGAATACACATTATCTATTCCTTAATTTATACTTTTACGCAGTGGAATAACATAGAATACAGTGACATGTATGAAGACATGCACCTGCGAGAGTCTTGTCTAGAAAATGAACATTCTCAGACTTATTCAACACACCCTCCTCCACATTCACGGCTCAACCTGCACATTTTAGAACACATTTTAGAACACATGCCAAAAATATACACACATTCATTTGAAAATATTGGCACACTTTCACAGTAAAACACAAGGGTTTATCTTAAAAAAGCCTGAGTTTACTAAATTTCTTTGTGATCTTAAAGTTTGATTGCGTAGTCTAAGTTCTCTTCTTCGTAAGCCATATCTGATCTTAACGTGCCGAACAACTCGCAAACAACCACGGGCAATTGGGGCATTTCGTCCTTCCTTGACATTCCACCCATCAACTGGCACCTCCGCATTGTTTGCAAAAGAGATATACATCTCGGTGCAAATTGGGCCAATAGAACCCGCTATCCAATATCTTCCTTGCAGTCTTCTACGTACCGAAATGCCCTCCGCATGCATAAGAGTTGCAGTGCCTCAACATGCTTTCATGGTCATCTTCGGGAATGCATCTCCTGATAATTTGATCTATCCCAACCTTCCACAGTTAGAGTTCATCCCATAGGTATTGTTTGCTTTCACTTTTTAGCTTCATTCGCTTAGCCTTGCTAAGGACCTCCACGGGCGACAGTTGGCCAGTTGATAGGTAGTTTACCATATCAGCGAACCACGACTCCTTCGGGCTAGCGGCCTCTTCTAAATTCTCTTTCATGGTATAGAGGTGTTCTTCTGAGAAAGTTTCGGTGATGGATCTTTCTTTCTTGTCGACAATGAGTCAACTAAGGTGATCCGCCATGGCTCCACCGAGGGGCTGTCAGTGCGCGGGCAACCCTTCGCCTCGGGGTTGCCTTGTCGTCATCGAGTCGCCGACATACGAGCCATCGACGGAGCCAAGGACAGTCCCTCGTCGTCTCGATTTTGAGAAAGATAAGTGATAGCTCAACTTGTCTCTTTTTATGAAATTTAAGTTGTTAGTTGCAAATTTCTATGTGTCGTTAAATTCGAGCATGCATTGTAGATTGTTTGTCGATTATGTTTAAACGTGATTGGTGGACGTTGATGTTCTAAGTGCTATGTTGTTGGAGGTATCCGGGTATCTCCTAATTCCTACATTTTATGCTATCTCATGCTTACGTTATTCGTAAAAGGAAGGTGTGGGAAAATACCTTGATGGATTGGAGTTTTGAAACTTCGATTATCTTCAAGGTCCTCGTCTTCATCGTGAAAATTTGTGGAGTATTTGCTAAGTGTAGAATGTGTTGCTTGTAATTGTGATTGTGTGCTTGTTTTGATATGCTTGTGCTTGTATATTTTTAGTAACTTGAAAACATTGGAAGATGGTTGAAAATTGGTGACTTGCTATATATAAATATAATTCATTTACTAGTGATATTTGATGTTGGATTGGAGGCTATACGTAGTCTTAGATTGAGGTCATGCACATACGTCACTCAAATCTTGCTACTTATGATGAAACATACCTTGTTTATGTTTGCAAGTCTCCCTATGTCACAACTTTGCTCTCTACTTTTGCTTGGGGACATAATCATTTGGGGAAGTGACGTTGGAAGATCTTGGTTACTAATGCAAGCTTCCGCCTTCTCCAAGATTTATTTCGTCCATTATTTGCATAGTTGGATACTATTTGCACTATTTGAATTAATGTGGTTAATATTGGCAGTATTTGAACACTATTTGATACTATTTTATTGTTATTTAACTAATTCTTGATTAGCATTTGATTAGGCCGATAATTATGTGATATTTACTAATCGTTTTCTTGTTTCTTCTCCTCTTTTGACTTCGTAGGAATTTCCCGACGGAAAAATCGAAGATTGATCGGGGTGCAAGATGTTCGACGAAGACATTTAAATTCTTCCCTTTAGTTTATGATTGTATTATTATAGATAGATTTGTACTTTCATATGAATTTCTCTTGCATTATAATTTATTTGATTATACATTCCTCAAAGAAATTTAATTACTCTTTCTCATTTCTTCGTTTGTAATTAAGAGTGCAAGTTTAATTTATTTTCCCAAGTTAGAAATCAAATTCTCAAATTAAAATCCTAAACGTAAAATAACCACAACTTTAGTCAATCAAAACGTCATTTTGCAATTTGTGTATCTGCACTTTTGAATTTTGTTTGTTTGCCATCCTCAAACAAATAGATGGCAACATATATGATTTCTCATTCTCCACCGCAACTCAAGGCTCCGGTATGTTAATTAATATGCTAGTAAATTCTCTCCATTGTCACGCAATCAAATTTTCTCTATCCATCCATTCCTCAAGAATGCGTGAGTATGCGTAATTAGTTAATGAAGAACAAAACCTCAAAATTGATGCAATGAAATGATTCATGAACGCATAAAATTAATATTAATTTATGGCCCCATTTGTTAGATAGAGATTGCACTTTGAGAAAATAATTTGATTCTCTATTATTAAATTTATATGCTTAATTTAATTATAAAGAAATAAAGAAAATAATATGATTTTTTTAATTATTAAATTTTGTGTTTGGTTTAATTATAAAAATTAAGATTTTAAAAGAATGTTCTCTCTCTTTTGGTTCTATTTCCAAGCCTTGTTCTCAATCGTTCTTTTCTCTTTGGCCTCGTTCTAAAAAAGTGCACTACTGTTCAAATATTTATGCATTTTTCCAATTTTAATGGTGTCGGATATGCGATTCACTTTACGTTTTGTTGTCTCTAACACCTTTTCAGCTCCGTTAGGTGATGTAATTTTGTTGATAAAGCTTCGATTTTGTCTTTTTACTCTGCTTCTGAACATCAAGATTTGTCATATATTGTCCTTTTCATCAAGAATTGTGTGCATTTATTGCATTTCTTTTGAAATCATATGTTGTTGCGGTGTTTTTCTGTTTATTTGTTGTACAGTTTGTTTCTATGATTCACAAGGGTTGAGTGGATCTGAGAATTCTTAGGTACTGCGTTGTTTGCATCAATTTTGGCTGGGGAGAAAATTTGGGAAATGGAATTGCTAAATTTCCAATCTTGATTGAAAAATTTGTTTGCCGTAGAGGGAAGCTATGGATATGGCTGTTGTAGCTGTGTTCTTGCTCTGTGTTGTTGGTAGTAGTGTGTCAATGGCTGCAATCGCACCTGCTAATAACTACTTGCTTGCCTGTGGATCTTCACAAAGTGTGACGTTTCTTGGCCAAACATATGTTCCTGACTCAGCACAATCCTAAGTTTTTCTATAAAGCCGTGGGGATTCTTTTTGTTGTCACCTCCAACTCGACGCTACAGTTGTCAATTGGGCTGTGTCGGCCCAGACCTAGGTCGGCCCGCAGGATTTTAGACCCAGTCCGGCCCATGCCCTTGTCTGAGCTGGCCGGGCCTCGGCTGGACTTTTTAATAATAAATGAGCCCAGCCCAGCGTAGGACCATTTGCGAAGTGGGCCTGGGCTGGGTCAGGACGGGCATGTGCTTGGGCCGTAAGTGGGCTTATAATATTATTTTTAAAAGTTTATTTTTGTTTCCCTTTTTTATTTATATTCTTATATATAAAATAACATTACAATTCATACAAAATCACATGTTTTTAATCTCTATATATTAGTTTAAATCATTCATTATACTTATAAAATCAAATAATATTTAAAATTAATTACAATCTATAAACTTTTAATACAACTTATATTTTTGGGCCTAGGCTGGGCCTGTGTTTCGAAAACAACCAAATGTAGTCCATCTCAAGTGGGAGGCCCAACCCAACCCGACACACTTGCTCGACTTGGCTGGGCCTGGACCAGCCCATACCGAGCTGGACTGGGTCGGTCCGACCCAATTGATATCTCTATCCACCGCCCATTTGCCTATTTAGAAAAGTACACAGTTGATATTTAGAAAAGTGATACTTAATATATATTTATTGTAATTATTAATAATAAATAAATTATTTTATTTTATAGTTATTTATTTAAACTAAATACAAATTCAACATCCTGACATGTTTTTAAGAATTATAATCTCAAAAATCATAATCTCATACATCATTTTTTCAAATAATTTTACTTTTCTACCAAATAAGTGTACGTGTATGTCGAAACATTGGCTTCATAATAATTTACTTTTCTACCGAACAAGTGTACGTGTATGTCGAAACATTGGCTTCTCGTTTCAATGTTTGAAAGACCGCCAAAGTGATTGTGGGAAGACATCAAATTCATTTCTAAGTTAGTAAATATTTATGAATTCTTATTCCTTATGTATATATATATTTACATATTTACATATTTACATGTTATATTAAAAGTATGAGTTGGATGTGGAAATAGGAGGATTTTTTTTGATTTAATATGTGTCATGGATGCAATTATGCTTTTTAGATCCGTTTAGCATCACTCGCGTAAATTTTTTAAACTAGTGCCGAATATAATAGTACTCTAGGAAGCTTTTATTTATTTATTGATTACTATTTCATATTTGACCAACATAACAACGGCTCACACTACTCGAAAAGATATAATTTTTTGAATATATTGCTGCCCTTTGGGCATGTCGACTATTGCTTCCTTTAATACTTTTCTGTACATTAGCTTACGAGAAATATGTCGACTATTTTTTTAAAGGGAAAACATGTCGATTATTGCTACCACAACAGTGACGAATTTAGTTTTGTATAGTCAATTTCCGACAAACTTGTGACCACATCTACTAAATGTTTTTTTCTTTTCTTTTTGAGAGGGAATATTTTATTTTGTGAAGGTTTAGCGACGCAAATATAAAAATAAGTTAAGAAGTATTTTATGTTTAGATATTATTAAACGAACAATTATATTAAAAATTTATTTGCCATATTAGCGAAACCGTGCTCGAATAAAACTTGAATAAAACCTAGCTAGAAAAGTCATTCCTCTTGAATCGATCGTGGTCCACATTTGAACGACTTAATTATATGCTACAGACAGCAATAAATAATACTTAATTTAATAATAATTTCAATTTTTATATCCTTATTGTTGATTAAGTCAGTTAGAGAAATCGGTCTAGCTAGTCTGGTCCACATATAATATTAATCAATTTGCTTGCCATAGCATCCTGAAACAATATATCACCGTTTAGCTAGACATTAATAAATATTTAGTATTGATAACACCTTGCATTTGTGAAAAATGAGGTGGTTTAGATATTAAAATAAAAGATCATGAATCATAGTAGTGTTCACTTGTGTCGTTGAGATTGTTCCCATATTGTTAACTTGTGTCGTTGAGATTTCTTTTATCAGCAGTGTTCACTTGCTCTTGACAAGTTAGTGTTCATTATCATGAATCGTTTTGTAATTCAGGTTTATAAATCTCGCTTCTGTGCAATAGCTTGCATAACACATAAGAGAGGTAAACACCAAATACGATAGCTCGATCTAATAGACGTTGATGGATTTAAACTTGAGATATTTAACCTCAAGAATACTCCCCAGGAGGATAGTTACATCCAATATATTATCTTGATGCATATTTCAAAACGGAGTCATATATTGATTCTATCCTCTTTTGTTGTGATTATTGAAGAACGTGCTTAAATATCTATCCATTTATAATATCAAATATTAAAAAAATAGTCAATGGTTCACATGAAAATAAAAGTAAATTAAAAATTATCTACGTTGACGTTGAACTAGGGCACTAGCTAAGCTTCTGGAGTCGTCCATCTTCTCTCTCCTCTTCCAAGCAACCAACACCACATGTTTGAGATTCAATTAAATCATGATTTCATGATGGATAAGATAAACTATGAGTGTATAACACAAAGAAAGATAAACACTTGCTTATTTTTTTTTATTTTTTTTTAAGTTTCGTTGCAATTTTGTGGGGTGCAAGTAAATAAAATTAATCATTCGCCTGTTAGCTGGAATTTCTTTTTAATGATTGTGCAATTTTAAAGGGGTTAGTTTAAATGTTTAATATCATAAACTATTGATATCCTTACAATTTAGTTCCACCAAAAAGAACAAAATAATTAAATGTTATAACAATCATATCGGAAGGTGAACTGAACTTTAATAAAAGAAATTAAAATAAGTGAGCATTAAAATAACATCGTTTTGGCATCAAGATCGTATTCTTAATTTGGTGCCATGATTTCTTTTGTTAAATTTTCATTTAGCTTTCGGTGTGTCACATAAGATTTTCTCACTAAAAACAAACCCTAGAATGTAATGGTTAAACATTTGATGGTTTGAATTTTTAATTACCCCCTAAGTCCCTAACAATAAGCCTATAACCGATATCAAGGGGAGTAGTATATATTATACAGCTAAAACATGATTAATAAACATACTAAGTTCACATTGGTTTTCAGATACAAAAAAAAAAAAAAAAAAAACGAGTTCAACCTGCAGTTTCTTAAATCAAACGAGTTTATCATAATTATCTAGTTAATTTTGGGCTAAATTATTAGTGAAAGTCAAGATTTGTAGATGAAAAATAGCTTTCAAAGAAAAGATTAAATCGGTGACTGCAAATGAAAAATCCAAACCGAGCGAAAATTAGTAGCTAGTCGGCGAAATTATGGCCACGTAAAAGTTTTGTGCAAAAAAGAGAAAAGAAAAACACAATACATCATTATCCTAAAAGATAAACTCAAGGAGCATATATAACACAATTAACAAATTACATACACACTATATTATACTTCATTCGTCCACCATAAATTATTCCATTGGATTCAACATTGAGTTTTAAGAAATGTGAATTAAAGTGGATAGAGAAAGTTAGTGAAATATATGTACCACTTTTATATATTAATTTTATAATGGAATGTGGTTTAATGAGATAATGGAATATGAGATATATGCATCAAAAATACTAAAAAAGAAATGAAACATTTTATAATAAATGAAGAGAATCTATTTTAATTAACTTATCATTATTATATGTTTGAAAATATGTAGGGATATCGACAAAGTGTAGTCTCTTTTTCTGGGACTTTATTACGTCTCATGATAACTCCAATTGGCGACCAAACTGTTTACCATTACGGCGCCGAAATAAAAAATAAGAAATGTGCAAAAGTACAAAACAAAGGGTTTACTTTAAATGATTGGTTATAACTTTGTGGTATTGACATATGATTTTTTGTTTATCATTTTAGCTACTTATAGTTACTATAAAGATATAAACGTGGCTCAAACTCATCTATCACTCCGTCCATCCTTAAATGTAAGTCACAATGAATATTGACTTGGGAATTTTGGATTTTAGTACAAGGATTGAAAAAAAGGGTTATCTTTATTTCCTTTTTCTTTTCATTATTGAGATTATTATTGCTTACAACTATATATGTTCACTGGCACACATGATCCATACATAATAGTTTAACGTTTGTTGTTCGGAGCGGTGGGACCATGCTTGAGATTTAAGTGATGCTCATCAAATTGTATGATAAAAGCAGAAATTGCATGACAAAGTTTATATATAACTTATAGGTCATTGGATTGTATTCGATTATATTTAATGTTATATTGTATATATATATATATATATATATATATATATATAGGCGCATTATGGTCAAATCACCTACTCTATCCGAACTAAGACTGATTTTGATCCGTTGGATCTTGTAATCTATGGCTCAAATTCAATAAAAACGCGTTTCAGTATAATTTATTCGAATATGCATCGTTAGGGTATTTTGGGAAACGGAAAAATATGTTCAAAAATATTTGTCTATCCTACGTGGTATGATTATCTTTGTTCAGTATATAGCATCAAAAAAATCAGTATAAAGATTCCGAAAAATCATTTATATAGCTTAATCCAGATCAGTATAAGATACCAACGTTGATCGATCTTATTTTGGCGGGTTTATCAAAGTCGGATATGGGTTAGGAATTTGTAAGCAACGACACGAAGATTTTTATGTGGTTCGATCGTAATTGATCTACGTCCACGGCTCAAAGCGTATAACTTGGATGTTATTATCGTTTGATTACAAGTATAGAGTGTTCAACCCCCTCTATGTCTAAGACCCTCGCTATTTATACTATTACACGAGTTTAATCTGAGTAAAGGAGTCATTGAAGAGACTCAGCGGTTACAAAGATCGTGGGGCGGTTTCTGAGATCATGGTTGGCGGTTGAAAGTAGTGGGGGTAGTGGACAGTCGCAGCCGAGCTTCTATCCTCCTTAGTGCCGAACTGCATGTCTTTGGTCCGAACTCCTTTGCCACCGAGCTGATAATAGTTAGCCTTTGGTCCGAGCTCCTTTACTGCCGAGTTGTTTTGCTTGTGGGCTGGGCTGGACTTCTCGTGGGCCGAACTCGTCGTCTCTGGGCTGAACTTCTGGTGGGCTTTTGGTGGGCCGGACTGCATATCCTATCAATGGAATACTCTAATTTTATGACGAGATCTCGTTAAAATAGGAAGATGTAAGTTCTGGCTATACAAACTTTTGAATTTATATATGCATTTTTTAATTCAACATACTTTTGTGTTTGACATAAGCCTAAAATCGTAATATACAATTATACCCTTCTTACGTTAAAAACGTGTTGAAAACTTAAAGAAAATGCGGAAATTTTGCAACCATCAGATAAGTAATTAAGTGTGGACTAGATTACAATCTATATACTATCTAAAGCTAAGAGATTTCTTTCCTATATATATGTAATTATTTTTTTTGCAAAAATAATTTGGAAGCATACTAGGTAGATAATTTTAGATATTCTGGGTTACTTATCTGCTTTTCAATTGTGGTCGTGATTTATGAACATAATGTTTTTACCATAATATGATTATATTAGTAATTTTATATTATTTTATATATTTGACTAACTTTGAAATTGGTAGTATTTTATATATTGACTTTTTTACCCTCTAATTATTAAAATTATAGATTCTTTAATTTGAAAAACAAATCAAATCTAAATGGAACAAATTCATATATATCCCTAATCATTTTCGTTTATCCTTTTCAAATCTATTTCTTAAATGCAGAGAGTCATACGGAAGAATTTTTTAATCATTCGTTTGTTTCTTGTTTTTGCTCATGAAGGCTATCGGTCAAATAAATATTAACGCTATCTTCTTTATATCTTGCCAGCTCTTATTATATTTTTGCTTCTTGCAAAATATTAACGAATAACACTGCTTCCTAACTACTCTAAGAACTAATATATAACATATGATGTTGCCTTTATTGGTAAAATATTTATGTAACCTATAATTTTATTGTCACTATTACTTTTTCCTATTTCTCTTTTGTTTCTCTGAGAGTTCAAGCATCTTAACTAACAAATTGCAGTACATAGGAATTATATTAGCATATATTGGAGTCTCATGTATAAGAATTATATATGTATATTAATCTCATGTATTAGAGTCTTTTATATATATATATATATATATATATATATATATATATAGGTGTATTCAAATCAGAACTCAATCTTATTATAGAACAAAGACTGAATAATAACCGCTGAATTAATAGATCTAATAGTTAATATTTTGACACGTGGATTTTTTTTTATTATTATTAAAATATCGGCAGAAGGGTAGTTTAGACCATAGTAATATTTTCATTGATGATATGATCCACATTTCATAGGGACGTGATTTATAATTAATACATCAGTTATGGTAACGAGATAATTAAGGTATATATCTTTTGTGCTAGATTTTTTATTTTTAGAAGCATTATGATGACATGCATTACGCTATATAATAATATAAATATTGTAATATGATGAAGGAAAAAATATTACTGATGATTTAGATATGCAGTCGTTTGTATAACAACCATTTTATACATTATATATAATTACATAGCTTACGAAGAATCATCTTAGCAAACTAATAATATCATTATACATTGTAACTATAATAATCATACATAGTCAGTTAAGATTTTGAGATATTTTCAGAAGAGTTATTGTTGATAGGTTTAGTTGGGTAATTATTTCCGTTTTTTATGGTAAGTGGATTATTTAATATGAAATTTGTGGTTATAGTATTAACCGTGATTTATGGAAGGAGATAGATTTATCAAATCTTTACAGTCATAGTCATATTATAGAGAAATTGTGGCGTCGTTCTATGGTAAAGATGTTAGATTTTTATGGGGGCTAGGTAAGGTCCCATTCATTAAAGTGTACCTATTTTTATGAAGGAAAGACCAACCAAACCCTAGTGAGGTTCAATCCAAAAACCAATTGGTGATAGGACGAGTGGCTCACTAGGTATTTATATTGATCTCTCTTACTTCATAATTTCGATGTGGGACAACTTACATGTGTATATTCAACACGCCCCCTCACATGTGAGT
>JAYDZE010397579.1:0-16950 GCA_034509125.1 Monilaria moniliformis | reverse complement strand
TGTTGATGCTACATATGAATTTTATTTGAAACTTTGCCATATAAGGGTAGAAAATAAATCTGCAAATTCATATGGCGTAACATTCTAATGAGCATCCTATGCAATGAAAAGATAAATGTAGAAAATTCTAGTTTTATTTTTTTTAATTTATTGTTAGCTCGTGAGGTTCATATTGAATAATATAACATGTAACTTTCTTCATTTTCTCCTTGATTCCACTGCAATTACACTTGAATACACATTATATTTAATTTTTGTACATGAGTTAAAAATTCTGCTTCTAAATACACGAGTTTTTAATTGTTATGGTTTTTTATACGGTTGTCAATTACCTCCAGATTGATGCTGAAGTGGACACATAAAAAATATATATAGCTTGAACGGTTGATGTACTAAAAGATGTAACTGGATATCTGTGTCACTTCGACTAGTCGCGACAACATTAATTATCTACTTCAATTAACCAAGATGACATTAATATATATGTTCACGTGCGGTCATCTCGTTGCTACTTTGGACGTATTACATTTGAATATGATATATTTATATCGTTAATTTGGAACACGTATCTATACTTCAGTTGCTAAAGTTAAGGAATTTATAATTTGTGATCAACGTTGTTCCTATTTTGGACAGATTACTCTTAAAACTGCAGTTATATTGAGTTGTATTTCACTGACGATTAAGATCGCTAGGAAACAAAAGTTGGTCCGATATGTTGTATTTTGAGAAAAAATCGGTTATCGATTATAACCGATTAAAGTCGTAATTCTAAATTTCAACATTGCTACTTTTAATATTTATGGAATTGATTAGCATGCAATTTTATTATCTTATCAATTTAATTAAGATATGGATTCATATCAATAGATCACGGGATTCACGGAATCAAATTAATATATCTAAATATATAGGTTAACGAGAATATTAAGGTGTATATGTATATTTGTAGCTAATCTATCTACAAATTTATAAATTAAATCTAAATGGGAAACTTAGAGAAATAAATATTCTTTAATTTTTACGTGAGATCAAGACTATATTGTTGGCTATGGACCTAATGGTATATAAATATTGAATGGATATTAAGTTATACAAATTTAGATGCGTAGAAAAAATTACAATCATTAGTTGGTTCATTTAATTCTTTATGAAAATATAATATAAACTTTTACGGGCTTGACAACAAGCAGGGATTTCAGATTTAGTGGTAGGAACACTTAAGTTATATAAAATATGATATAAACTTCATGTTTCTTAAGGTTAATTTCAAGGTTTATAAATTATAGTTGTTGTTAAAGGTTTATAAAATCATCGGTTATCTAAAATTATACAAATTTATGTTCAAGAATCAGCCTTCTATGACTCAGTGACTATGATTGTTGGTTTGTTTATTTTTTGATGAATTTTGGTTTGTTGGTAATTGACAAGCAAGGGAGAAATTGAGAAATATTAGTAGAATTTTTTTTGCTTAATATTTTTCAGTTCTAATAATAAATAAATTTTATGTTTATAAAATGTATAAAAAGTGCATGTGGTGTAGTGGATAAAGTGTTCTATAATATCTAAGAAGGTTAATCTCACTTGGAGCAAATTTAGTATTTTAAATTTTTGTAGCCAGTTATTCAGTTAACCGAATAATCGACTTAGTGCGGTTCCGATTGCTTCCCTGGCCTTGTTTCGGTTCCGGTTAATCGGCTAGTTCGGTTCGGTTATAACCGAACCGGCCGAATAAGCAGCCCTAGTAGTCTGGTATGTCCACGTGTGGCCATTTTGTTTGATGGATTACTCTTGAATACAAAAGAATAACCGAACTGGCCGAATAAGCAGCCCTAGTGGTCCGGTATGTCCACGTGTGGCCATTTTGTTTGATGGATTACTCTTGAATACAAAAGATTTATGTCTTGACTAAAATCTATTTATGACCTATATAATATGTGATATATAGATCAAATTAGGTAAAATCTTCTCCCGCTATAATAACCTAGGAACCACACATCTTTAGATATATACTAATGTTTCTTTATTTACACAGTAATAAAAATATTTCCCACCAACACCTTATAAGTTAAGTCGATCGCACCAAATTTTTCTAGTGTGATTTAGCTTCTTGCGTGATTTGCATGAAATTGCACAAAAGCATGTTTTACCCAATGTGAACCTTGGGTAACAGTTATGGTAACCCCCGTTATCCAAAAGAATAATAGCATAAATATTTAACAAAAAAATCATTGGGATCATTTTTTATACTAAATAACACACTTGAATAATAGAAATTTGGTATATAATTTGGACCCCAAATTTAAAAGATGGATTTAAATTTTTATGATCAACATTATCTCAAACCAAGGTTGTTTTTAGTAGAGTTGTCAAATGAATTGCGTCTAGGGATGACCGGTTAAAATCGAGCCGGTGATTTGGCCATGAATCGGACTGGCGGTTCCGATTTTGGAACTAAAATCAGCGCATCACGATCAAACTGGAACAGACATACAAGTTCTATTGGTCTGGTTCTGTTTCTAGTAATTTTAGAACCGTAATCATTGGTTAACTGGCGGTTCGGTCCAAAACTCGACGGTTAATCGAGAAAAACCATTGAAACCCGACAAAAAACTGGAGAAAAATCGATAAAAATCGCTGATTTTGAACCAGAACCGCAACTGCCGATTTTAGTTCCAAACGTGGAGCGTCTAAATCTTTACATGACCAGTTCCGATTCCAACTTTCATAGAACCGGAACCAGCGATTGCGAAACCATGGGCATTCCTAATTGCGCCAACTCAATCTAGCGCAACCTGAATCAGTAGGCTCGAATGGCCATTCGACTTTTTTGGAACCCCAGGCACGGTCAAGCCTAAGACCACTAGAGGCCCAACCCAACCCGTAACTGGTCCACCTCGACCCTGATTTAGATGCACTATAAAGCCCAACCTAGGCATATCTCGAGTCTACCTCTAATTCATCGTAATTAATATATAGAAATTGGACGTATAGCGTAAGAACTAGGAATAAATATAAATCTTTGATGTTTCAATGATCTACAATTATCATAAAAGAAACAATATTTTTAATACATAAAGAAAAGCATAATTCTTATATCATTAATGTTCATATCAGAACTCATCCCCATAAATGAAACCATATATATACATACATATATATATATATACATACATATATATATATATTTACGGTTGAATATTATAAAATCAAAATTATCAATTTTGAGTTTTATGAGTTTGATAATTTTTCAAAGTTAATTTATTATAAAATGCAAAAAAAAAAAATCATCTATTTTGTAATTAATATATATAACTGAGCTAAAATTGTACAATAATGGAGTACACACGAACGTAACGTGCAGGCCCTGCCTAATCTACGGAGTCAAACGTTATCGCTGAAGCGAAAAATCCTCCAAATTTTAACATTGGGTGGGACCCAATGTTGGGTAAGAATCGAGATGCCGCCAGAATTTGTGAACGCATCCACAGCGCATTTTAGTAACGCCTGCTTTACATTCCTCGTTGTCTATCGTGCACCCCCCCCCCCCTCACTCACAAGCATGCGTCTCTTTCCCTCATCCTGTAATTCACCAACTAAATTCATTACATTTCACGTGGGACTCAATCCTGTTTCCCTCATTTTTTATCCTTCTCTACTTCAGATTACATCGGTTACCCATTTTTTCCGCTGATTTGCGTCTTATTTTCCGGAAATTTTGAGTCTTGGAAGCATTCCCAATGCGCAATCGAGTATTCCGAGCCTCCGAGGTAAAATTCGCAATGGGTTTTATCAGTTTTTGAGGTTTCAGTTATGCGTGATGAGTGAAGATTCGAATTTGAGTTACTCGTGTTTAATCCCCTGCTTTCTGAATATTATTTTTCTGATGAGAATATGTGAATTGGGGTCTTTTTTTTTTCTTCTTTTAAATGATATTTATGGCTGTTAATCATAAATGTCATTTGATTGCTGTCGGATGATGTTACTCAATTTGGGTCGTAATTAGTTATCTGGACATAATTTCTGGTAGTAATAATGATCCCTACTTTTTAGGTTTTTAGGCGCTTCAAGAAGCAACCTTGTTAAGCTCTCGATGATGATCATAGCGTTATTCAAGAAAGCTGATCTCGGGAGCTAATTAGGAATTAATATTTAGGGGCTGATTTTTAAGCGCGATGAGTGATGAGGATGATAACACCATGTGCCTAAATGGGGAAAAGTTTTCTAATCAAAATATCAGTTATCCTCAAAATGTTGGAAAATCATATATTGATGTGGAGGATGATGATGAAGACGATGACGATGATGATGGTGGAGATGGTGTTCAGAGGATAAGTAAAGATGATTATGGAGGTGGTGGTGATGATGACACCACGGATGATGATGAACCTGGTGATCTTCAAAGGCACCCGAAGAAGAGGAAGCTCAAAACCCTGTTGTCGAGCTATGAGTTTGCACCTCGGCTCCCAGCCTCACCGTCGGGTTTAGCTCCGGTGCCAAAGCCATCATTTGGGGGGCGGAACCCACTCCTGGATTGGACTGAGCGCGAGACCTCCATCTTACTTGATGCTTGGGGCGAGAGGTATCTGAAACGAGGGAGGAAGAGCCTCCGCTCTGAAGAGTGGCAAGAGGTCTCGGAGAAGGTATCCCAGGGGTCACTGATTGAAAGAACTGACACTCAGTGTCGGAACCGTTTGGATACGTTGAAGAAGAAGTACAAGAAGGAGAAGATCAAGTTGGGAGAGAATAATGGGAGTGTGGCTTGTAAGTGGATTTATTTCAACAAGATGGATGGGCTCTTGTCCTCTCCCCCACAGCAAGCAGGCCTCTCGTGTGGAATGGAGTCGGGGGAGTATGTGTTCACGAGCCCAAAGGTTTATCTGAATCAGTCGAATGGGTTGAATGAGATGCATGACAGTCCAGGAGACTCGGAATCTGGTGGGGATGGAGAAGACGAATCTGAGGGCCTCCCACCACAGAGGGGAAGCAACGGTATGTTTAAAATGCTTGCTGACTCGATTCATAAGTTTAGTGAGATATACCAGAAGATCGAGCTCAGCAAGCGACAGCAAATGGTTGAGCTAGAGAAAATGAGAATGGACTTCCACAGAGATTTGGACCTTCAGAAGAGACAGATTCTTGAGAGGGCTCAAGCTGACATTGAAAAGATTTGGCAAGGAGACGACGATGATAACGACGCCTCGCCTGAGAATGTCAGTGGCTGAAAATTGTGGGAAATGAAATGGAATGAAAGTAGTCTTGTGATAAAGAACAATCAAGATTGCTCTCTACCATTACTGTTTATTAGCTATCTCTAAATGTGGCAGTGTTTCTCCTCATAGCTTTTATTACTCTTTCTATTTGGTCAAATTGTACTGTGAGCTCTGTTTCAAGATCCATACTACAAAACTACTGCTAACATGGAATAAACATCTATGTTTGAGACCTGATTTTGGAGAGCTTCTGTTTTTAGTAACTTGTTGAACATTGCAACTTTCATGATTATTGTGCTTTAGTTGTTGTTATCATATCATTTATGGTTTATTAACCCCTATCTAGTCTATTTTGATTATTGATAAACAAATAGTATAGTTGTTAAGGAAATTTCTTTAGCATATTTTTTGTTGAAACACCGCATATTATGTTCAGCCCACACAATAAAATATAAGAAAAGACTTCCACTTAGTCTGCAATCATGACATTCATAATGTTGTGATAATGCATCAAACTTGATATACAAAAAAAAAATCAAATAGAAACAGAAAAAAAAAAATCACGCCGTTGCCGGGGATCGAACCCGGGTCACCCGCGTGACAGGCGGGAATACTTACCACTATACTACAACGACTTTGTTTATTTCTGTTTCTTTATTTACATAAATACTCTGATATTAAGCTCTGAACTAAATTTTACTTTCCCCCGGATAGTAATAGGATACTTATTATGCATACAAGAATATGTAATAATATAAAAGCCTTTTAGCAAAATAGAGATTCTCTAAATTTTCATCTCGTATATCTCCTAAAAATGAGTTCTTTTTTTTTCTATGTTTATGTACAATATATTATCATTGTAATTAGTTACACAATGGCGCTAGTTTAATTCATTCAAATTTCCTCAGTGTTGTTAACATTCTCAGCTCATGAGAATCTTAGATACATGATATCCCTCAACATAACACACACACACACACGACAACAACAAAACAACAAGGTAACCACTATTCAAGAATCTAATCAACAAACAAACTTGTTCAATCATACTAATCTGTTTGTGGGCTGATGATACCCTTTGAACTGCAGGAAGATTCAAGGGATGGAGATGCCGACATCTCCGCCGTTGTGCTCGGAAATGAGCCCAGATTCCTGCCGAGGATCTTTCCCTTCCCATCCACACTAACATAATCAGTCAGCTGAATCCTCTTCAACCCGAATCCGTGAAGGCGATGCTTGCTGCTCTCGATGTACGGTGATCTCTGCAGAGGCGAGAAGCTAGGAGTCGACAAGGCTGTCCTGTATGGGCTGCTGATCGTGCCAACCTTTGGGAACGCCACGAGCTGATCCGAGTGCTTCGACAAGTCATCTACGTAGAGCAAGTCGTCAATACGCGCCACGATGTTGAATGCCAAGCTCTCGAGGACTCTTGAGTAGCTCTCTAGTATCGATTTCCCAATATCCTAATCATACATATCGCGCGTTGTTAGGAATAACGTACATCACAATCACGAAATGCAATACAAGAGAATTGTTAACCCAATTCGTTACCATATATAACTATGTCTGTAGGCCATGCCAAGCCAGAGTGTTTTAAAATAATAATTTTTAAATATGGAATATAGAGGGAAACAATTAAATACTATAGCAACCTAGCTCTAATCCTAAACCCATTAGAATTCCGCCTGGGCCAGAAACGTAAGACCAAAAATTCGGTGTCGGTGTTCTGGTGTTCTATACATTCAGGTTCCACACTCCAACATAATGCGAGGGAGAGGGAGAGGGAGAGGGAGAGAGAGAGACCTTGTTATATTGGATCTTGCTCATGTCTAGGGTGGTTTGAGGTAGACCGGGAAACCGTTGCCTCAGGCAGAGGAGAAGGTTCTCTGCTCTATCTGCAAGCACCTCCCATTTATCTCCATCACCCACGAAATCCTTAACCATTTCCCACGAGGACTTGTGTGTGCCGTATGAGGAAGTTCTTGAGGCGTTTCTTCGCCTCCACACGTACACAGTGGCCTCCACCCTGTTGGCAATCTCCAGAGCGTGGTGATCAGAGGACAAATCAAGGCACTCGAGCAAGCATTCAGGCGAGAACTGGTCTGAGTTTATATATCTATGGATAAAATCTCCCAAACTCGCTCTCCCGTTCTGCATAAGAGGTAACCAGCATTGAATCATCACAATCATATCTGAGAAGTTTCTTGGTGAAGAAGCTCAATACCTTTGGGAGTGATTCTAGATAGGGATCGGGGATGTCCATTTCTGCTAGAGTCGCGCTGTTGATAGCCATTGCAGCTTTGAGGATTTGGTTTGTGCAGCCACGCCTGTGCTGCAGCATCTTCCTGCCATCCTCACTGATGCCACCGGGGGGGACACGAGGGACGGGAAGCCACCATTTGTCTTGTTGATGGGGAAGGGGTTTACGGATAGAGCACGACGAGCCTTCGACATTCGGAGTTACTATCCCTTGATCAACATACCAGAACTCGGAATCTTTGAATTTGTCCAATATTTCCTATAACAAAAGGGGCTAATATCTCAGAAAACATTACATAAATAAATGTAGAAATATTTTCAATGTGAGAGCCTTACAAGAAGCATGTTGTCTAACTTGCGCAGTGCAGGAAGGTTAATGTACAGATCTGATCGCGGTCTGGTTGTCATGACCTGAGTCGAGACAGAGAAGAAGATAAGGTGCGATATTTTCAAGAAAAATGCGCAAGGTTCTTAGTCTTGATGCTCAAATGTATGTAACCCCTCAATTTTTTCGCATTTGTTTTTCAAGCTTTGCTCAAATAGATCAAAATGATAAATGCAGATTGATACAAATTTACAAGTTCAATGTCGAACAATTTCAAGAAAATCGAGTGAGATTATAATCCTGATGCTCAAATATTAGGCCAAAAAAGACTACAACTTTTGCTGTACTTTGTGCATTGCTCAAATGAATCAAAAGATGCATCCAAATTAGGAGCAAGATTATAAGCTCAATGTATACATCCATGGTGAAATCACACTCACCTCGAATGGAGAAAGGAGATTAGATAACAATGAGTCGAATTATAAAAGCATAGACACATCAAACAATTTCAAGAAAACGCATAAGATTCTAGACCTAATGCTCCAATATCATGCTTAATTTTTTGCGCATTGCTCAAACAGATGAAAATGATACATCCAAATTAGAGGCAACACTACAAGGACGGTGAAATCATGGGCACCTCGAGTTTACTTCCATCGGGGAATGTCTGCCAAGAAGGTATCATTTCGACAATGTGATCACTAACGGAGAGAATCCAATCTAACTCCCTTCTCCACATTAGTTTCTTATCGAGCTGCAGAGGCTCCAACCTCCAAACTTGTCCAAAAAGAGTAGCTAAAAACAGTAATCAAACAAGTAAGAAGACAAGAACGAACAATAGTCAAATTCATCTACATTATCAAGCAAGATAAACTGCAGTTTCTTGAAACATACCACAAAGATTAGTAATAGCATTAGAGATAGCCAAAGCAGTGCAAACACCATTCCCACAACCAGACATGTCTTCACCAAGCAGCAATTTGGAGAATCTCTCTCTCATCATCTCAAATTCTAGTTACACATCAAAATGCATAACACCATTAATAAAGCTACTCTCTCTCAATACAATCATTAAAAGGAAAGAAACACACACGCGCGCACACAATTCACCTGATAGAGATGATCTTTGCTTCTCAAACTTCATCTTCTCCACGTGGATTTTGTCAGATTCTTCAGAGACCTCAGAAGTTGAAGGCGGCGAAGATGAATCTTGAAAACTACTACTACTACTCATCATATCAGAAGCCAAAAAATCAGAGCTTGAAATGCTGCTTCCACCGTTCAAATCAATGTTTTTTTTAACTCTACACTCATTCTCACATATCCCTTCGTTCCCCCCTTGAAAAATTTCATCTTGAATCAACAAAGCCGCCATTCGCACCAGAAATTGGCAGTATTTCAAGAATTTGAATGATTTGGAGACCTAATGAGCGTGCAGAAGGGGGTTTTGATTTTCTTGAAAATGTGGGCTTGATTTAGTAGGAAGAAAGGCTCATATTTTGGTTGGTTGTGCACAATGCCCCCCTCTCTCTCTCCCTTCCTAGTGTCAGAGAGCTCTATCATGAGGCTTCAACTTCGCCTTCAACTTCATCCATGTCTGCTTCTGAGGGGTAATTGTTTTTCCTTTATATGGAAATAAGAGACAAAGATTTTAGGCAGTTCAAAATTTTAAAAATGGTAATAATTATCAAAGCGATAGAGCTACCTGCTCAAGTACTCAAGCACACACAGTGGGAATTTCACGCATTGATATCTAATGAAGTAGAAGAAGCTAAGAAACTGCAGTGAGTCTAAATGGTGGTCCTTTTCTTGAAATAGGCGTTTTTTCTTATAAATATGAAAACAAATTATAGGGTTAATTGCTCAAAAATTGCAGTCCTCATTTTAATTTTTGATATTTTATAACTTTTTGTGATAATAATTATTTTTTGATTAGTAGTAAAATATATAAGTTTGCAGTTTTGCATTGATAGTCAATGACATTATTTTGGTGAGTGATATATGACAAGTACAAGTCACTAAGTCAGATTTTTTTGAACTATATAAAAAGTTATATTACGTAAAATTCAGATTATGTTATTTAGTTACGAATTAAAAGTAATGTTTTTTTACTTAGTTTGGAAAGTGATATTATAATAATATATAAAATATATCAAAAATAAAAAATTAAGTTAAAATCCGTAAATATTAAGCAATTAACCCTAGATAATTTTTCTTGATTAGTGTATCATTACTAGTTCTTAATTGAGTTAAACGTTCTCACTTGAGACAAAATAGAATCGCAGCATGAAGCCGAAGACATTTCTATCAATACTAGGTGACAAAAATCATGTTCAGTGGCCCTTTTCATTCCATCTTGATCGTATCAAACAAAAAAATAAATAAAAACAATTTTCCAAATTGGGAGTTTCCTTGATATTGACTAATTTTACGAACAACGTCGAATATATTACTATGAAATATGAAAATTTTCCTATCCTATGAGATAAAAATTGATTGGGGTTGCTACAAATAAGGGCGGACACAGAAAAAAAGATTGGTATAAGCTATGTTTTCTAAATATTATAGAAATATTTTTTTTGTGATTCGGATTATTAATAGAAGTTTTTGCATAATAATTTACATAAAATTTAGATAAATTTAAAGGTCTTATAAAAAAAATTGTAACTAAGGTAAATAGTACTGTTGCAGTTGAGAATTCATAATAATTAGTATGATTATTTTATTTTATTTTATTTTATTGTAACCACAGCCCTCCAATTGTATTCAAAGACTTGCCTTATAAGAAATGATGCTCTACTTACCAAATTAGAGTCCTCTTTAAAATATAGTGCTGGTAGTTCTAACAGAAAAAATAAATTGTGACAAGAGCTTCCCAACAACAAAACAAAATTGGGAAATTCAAGAAATTATATTCATAAAATTAAATATAGGTATTATATATGCATTTTGTATTTCAAAAATGTATTTAATTATAGAATTTACAGATAATAAAAAAAGAAGAAAAAAAACAATATTTCCTAAAACTTTACCTTCCATAACCGTTGGGGTATATAATAAAGTTCGACAGTTATTTTCAAATTTTGAATTGGGTTTAGAAGCCTTTCGAAAAGAGATACCAGATATAAAGACAAAGGCTATATGGAAATCTTATTCAACATTTGAATACATATTTCAAACTATATAAAAAGCAAACAGTTTGGATCCCTTTATTTGAATTAAGCGTCGTGTTATTTACTATAAGAAACTAATATATTGTCTTGTAAGAAATTAAATACGGTATGTGAAACTCACTGACGTAAAGTATGTGTAACAGACTCGATCTAAAAAGTGTCGGACGAAGTTCAAACTAGTATCTTTCGGTCACTAGTTTCTTCGTTGAAAGGGTTATTGGATTTTATTTTATTTTTATAGCTTATAACGGGAGCAATTAAGATTGAACTAGAGATCTATCGTCGTTGCACAAAGTTCTCTTTATGTTATTTCTATTTTTTTTCTTTTATTGATCATTCAATATATTACTCAACAGTTATTCAATTGAAGCTATGTTTGTATGTATATATATAGGGGTGCATTAGGATAAGAACACAATCTTAATGCATAATTAAGACCTAATCTACATAATAGGATTCGAAAATGGACGTTCATGATTTGACGGAAACACACATCATTATACGTTTGAAACAATATCATTATCGAGTCAAAAAGGTCAAAAAATGCAAATGGGCGAGATTTAATTTAGATAGTTGCCGGATTAAGTGGAGTAATTGCTCCACAAAATCTACACATGATCAATCATCCCCAAAAGTTTCTAAAATCTTAACAAGAATACACTCTTTAGAAATCCCTAATGGAAGTTGCAGAAGAGTATGATAAGATAGAAGAGGAACCATTTGGAGTTAACACATTTTATCAATTATATTGCATTTTTTATAGGACCCCATATCTAAGGGATTGAGGTTTAGGTGAAATAATTAATCAGTAGTGATCATTTTATAACATTTTCTTTCTTTGATTAAGCTTTAATTGTAGAAGATATCGTTTCGATTTTTCTAATAATTCTCGCTTCGATCTATTTTTGATTCTTGATTTGTTTCTTTATTCCAACACTCTCCCTCAAATTAAGTATCAGAAAAAGCTTCTCTTTGATAGCAGTCATAGGGGAGTTCAGAAAGGATCTAATCGTAGATGGAGACTTAAACCTGTGTGGGGGTAGGGGCGGATGTAGCCAAGTGGATTAAGGCAGTTGATTGTGAATCCACCACGCGTGGGTTCAATCCCCGTCATTCGCCCATCAATAAATGGACCATTTCTTTCGGAGACACAAGACAAAGTAAACCAGATGGAGTTACGGAAATTACCTCCCGTTCCGAACTGAACAGCAAATCGAATCACAACAACGGGAAATCAAGGCCTGAGAGATTCCGATACTTAATTTGCACCAATTTTCAATTTGAGCGTGAATTTTCTCTTCGATCCAACGCTCCCCTCAAATTGAGTATCAAACTTCTTGATCTTAACTTGTTTCACTTTTCATCTTGAATAGTTTATACTCTTATGTAGGAGTTCTTCCTTTTTCTTTGTTAATAGTTTAGGCTCGTTAACGCCGGAAGAGGTTTTTTGAAGTGAACATTTATTGAAGACACTGAGAATCTAAGACTAATCTATTGGTACATTTTGATTATAAAAAATTAATAAGTTACTTAAATATTCTGACAATATATACTTTAAAAAATTGTCACTATATAACATTAATTATGATTATCTAAAAAAATGTGACTGTATACTTTAATGAATTATAATTATTTTACATATATAATAATTATGTAACTGTAGCACTTATTATATCAAAAAATGAGTCACCTAAATATAGAAATATATATAAGGGTATAATGGTCTTTTTTTATTTATTTTTTTATAATTTATTGCATATGATCTGGATCAAATTGCTGAGAGCATAGTGCTTAAAGTCAATGCTTGGCCAGCATGCTATTGAGATCATGCCCTGCGTCACACACTCTGTCTCTCTCCTCAATACATGCACTCTATCCACATTGAAAATCGGAGAGCAATTGATGCAACGATCACCTACTCCTCTCTCTCTCTCTCTCTCTCTCTCTCTCTCTTAATATTACCGATTCTTGTTTCATTGAATCCAAATGAATTTAGGAAACATAAGAAAGATACATTTCTACTTAGGAAACTTCCACATTTGTCAGTATACATCATCTTTGTATCTTTTTTTAACAACATTTTTTAATATTTTAGTTCCTAGTTTCTTACTCACTCTTTCTTAGTGAACAAGTTTGCCTTCTCTATAAGTAGACCTCCTCAACCAATATACATATATATACAAAGACATATATAGATTCACACACACACACACACAATGTCCGAAGTGAAGGTGTTTGGAGCTTGGTTTAGCCCTTTTGTTAGGAGAGTGGAAATGGCCCTCAAGTTGAAAGGTGTGGAATATGAATATATTGAAGAAGATCTCAAAAACAAATCACCTCTTCTTCTACAATACAATCCAATAACCAAGCTAGTGCCAGTCTTGGTGCACAATGGCAAAGCCATTTTTGAATCCATTGTGATTCTTGAATACATAGATGAGACGTGGGAGGGTCCTTCCATTCTACCCAAAGATCCTTACGACCGTGCCATGTCGCGTTTCTGGGCCAACTTCCTCCAAGAGAAGGTACAAATAACCATTTTATAAAAGAAACACTTGTTTAGTGTCATGTCCACTTCTCAAAATGAGAAGACTTCTTTATGTCCAATCGAGTCAATAAATGATACTCTCTCCGTCCACGAAAAATAATTCTATTTTTCCATTTTGGTCTGTCCACCCAAAATAGTCTCATTCTATTTATGAGAAATTTCTCACAACACAATACTCCTAAACATTAATCTATTTACAACCTATATCAGTAGAATCCACTACTTTTTATATGTCCAATCACTTTTTCTTACTGTTTCATACTTTATCAACCACTTTTTCTCTCTCCAATCACTTTTTCTCTCTATCTGTTTTACTTTATTAATTATACATTAAAACTCGTGCCTTCCACCAATGAGACTGTTTTTGGTGGACGGAGGAAGTACTTCTCTTCAATCAATCAACATATAATCTCATTTATTTAGGGTTTAGGATTTAGAGTTTTAAGTAATACATTTAATGTTTTTTTTATGCAATTGTTCTATCTTGCCCTTGTTTATTACTCTATTCTTTATTTTCACATATATGACATAAGATTATTTTAGTGAAATAATATTTTAAGACAATTCAAATTAAGAAAGTGGATACCTCACCTTCTTGATTTCAGTGCGCGGGTCCCTTGTGGAAAGCTTGTTGGAGCGCAGGAGAAGAGAGGGAGAAGGCGAAGAAGGAAGCCGAAGAAGCGCTGAAGATTCTAGAAAACGAGATAAAGGGCAAGAAATTCTTCGGAGGCGACAACATCGGACTAGTAGATTTTGTTGGCAATATCATTGCCTTTTGGATTCCAATTCTTCAAGAAGTGGTCGGATTGCACATCTTGACACAAGATAAATTTCCAAATATATGCAAATGGGCTGATGAACTCTGCAACGACAACTTTGTTAAGACAAATCTGCCTGACAAGGAGAAAATGACTTTTGGTTTCAAGAGGGCTTTGGCCACTGGCAGTCTCTACTAAGAACGACTTGAATCTTTCCAAGTGCTGTATGTTTCGTCTATTTATAGTGGCGTTTAAGTTTAATAATGGGCACGATGAATTTCTAGAAAAATAATATCTTATATGGGTATGGTTGTGTTTGACTGAGAAGTTATGTGGAGTAACAAGTTTGTTGTTTGTACTTTATCAAATTATGTATGGCTCCAAGAAGTTTCTAGAGTAAGAGGATGTTTTCTTCATTATTTTGTGTTTGCTTTTGTGCAAATGTGAAATAAAGCAAAAAAGTGAGAAGTATTTCTAAGAAAGCAATAAAAGTGAGAATTGAGAAGCCAAGAAAGTAGGTTGGGTACTTGGCAAGTGAGATAAATGGGTTATGGGGTGTGAAGAAATTGGTTATATTAAAAAAATCTATATACTAAGAGAAGTTTTTGGTGCGTCACGGAGTTTAACAAAAGTGATTGATGCATCGTGAGCGGAGAGAGTTTCACCTTATGAGTAATGTTAACAGTGATTAGTTATGAGAAAGTGATAGATCATGTTGGTACTAATTGAAATAAGTTGATATATTGAAGCATTATATTGTGAGGTAGTATTTATAAATAGAAATGGATTAACTTTTCTGTGGACGTACTAAAATGGAAAAAAATGGACTATGTTTTGGGAACGAAGGAAGTATATAACAATAAAAATAGATTGTCGTAAATAATAACTTCCATTTTTCGGGGACAAAGGAAATAACTAACTTATTCACAACAACTTCCACATTTCTCATGCATGATCACCACTACCACCATTCTCGTCACATAAGATGCATACATATTTCCATACACAAGCTGACACACAAGCTTACGTTGCTTGGCACCTCGATCCTATGCGTCGCTTCCCATGAGTGTACACCTGCCATATAGCCTTGTCTACAAGGCCAAAGAAGGGAAATTGACACTTGAAATCTTCAAGGTTCATCCAAGAAGCTTCATCTTCATTCAGATCATACCACTTAATTAACATTTAATCAATCTTACAACCATCACAATCCACGGTTTTGTGACCAACAACTTCCAGTGAGAATGGTGGTGTCGCAGCTACAAGATTCATCGGAAGATTAGGCTCAGCAACGACATCGCCTATCGCTTTCTTAAGTAGTGATGTGGATGAGTGATTCTAAGAGAATAGGCCAGACAACTTTGCCAGAAGTTTTTAGCAAAGGGACACGAGCGCCAAAAGACTTCGACACTCGAGCCGAAGCGAGAGTCGGGATATAAGAAGGCACAGAGCCTTTAACAGCTACAGGAGTTCGGGAAATGAAGGTTTGATTACCAAGACCTTCCACCAGTACCTCATCCTCCTCCTCGTCATAAAAAATAAGCTGCCTCTGGCAGGAGATCAGGTCTGGGGAGACTTACCCATTTTACCCAACTACTTCTGACCAATAGGTGCTTGCCTTACCTGCTTATAAGCAGATGGTGACTTTGCAGAAGGAGCAGTTGGCAAGGGGCTCAGAAGGAAGTACTTCCATTGTGGAAGCCAGTTTTGCCATGATGTTGAGAGAGACACTTGCCTCTAGACCACCAGAAGTAGCGAGGGCAGAACCCCCAGGAGACTTCTTCAGCAACGGCCCACCTTGGCAGCAGCCTTCGCTTCCATATTGACAGCTTACCTCAGGTCCTCATTAAGAGAAGTGTTTCACTCCAACAAGACTTGCCGAAAGGACAAATGTCTCTCGAAGCAGAAGGGAGTAACTGATATGGACGAATATCAGCACCAGCAAAATCGGATGACACCAAACATAACTTGCATGAGGTAATTTACATGAAGTAGCAAGTACTGTGGCTTAGACCTGCAGATCAGAGATGACGCATAAGGGATTAAGCCAGAAGTGAAGCTCAATTGGAAGCTATAATCAAGAAACTGACCTGGTTAGATAGACATGCCTGAGATGATCCTTCGTCCATAAGATCTGTTCAACAGCCCGCTCTGTTCACAGGCGAAACAACAGTGTCTCGTGGAGCACATGTTTACTGTGCAGATGCGTCCAGATGCGTCCTAAACCAAGTCCTAGTTAGTGTGTCACACATTTGAAAAGCACATGTATTAAGGAATCTTTCCTCAACAGTTTTTTTGTGATCACTCCACGTGTCCTTCCCCGAATGGCAAATGATGATTGTCCTTACCTGCAATACTAACTGAATGTGCCAATTATACAAAAGGTCTTCCCCCGACAATTACCAAATTGCTCATCGATAAAGGTGAGTTACATAGGGGTGAGCATTCGGTTTTCTTCGGTTTTCGGTTCGGTTTTTTGCCCAAACCGAACCGACCGAAAAACCGAAATTTTTTCAAACTTAAAACCGAACCGAACCGAATTACCCGAAAAACCGAAATCCGAACTACAAAAATCGATCCGAACCGAAAAAACCGAAATTTTATAAAATTATCCGAAAAATCGAAAAAAAACGAAAATCCAAAAATCCCAAAAATGTATGTATATAATTAAATA
>JAYDZE010397578.1:0-35736 GCA_034509125.1 Monilaria moniliformis | reverse complement strand
ATATATATTTATTTCAATTTCCTATGCAAGTTGAATTTTATATTTATAATCAAGAGTTTATTGCACCAAATTAAGGTATATAATTATCTTTTTAGAATTTAGTCTTTTTATTAGATAAAAAATGATTATTAAAGTTGATAAATTCAAAAGTAGGAAATATAATATTTTAAAATTTCAATTTTTTCAAATAAATATTTATTATGATGTATTATTATAATGATTTTATTTTTATAATAAATTTTATTAAAATAATTACTTTAGAGATAAGACACAGTGAATGTGACAAAAAAATATTTAATTATATTTCAACGTTTCACTTTTCTTTATGAAATTCATCTTTGATATACGAGGATAACATTTGGATATCACGTGGACCGGTTTCTAATACGCAAGATTCTACAGTTTCGTCACTTAATATTGAATCAACGTTAGATTAGAACACAAAATTTTAAATTTGGGTATTGGTACTAACATACTTCATCCGTCCTAGAAAATAGTGTCCACTTTGTCATTTTGAATGTCCCACAAATTAGCGGATAAAATCTTTCACCACTTAATCAAAATATTCCAAAACTATGATATATGATTTTTTTATAATTTTGATTTTTTTATAAATATTAATCATGATATATATGTAATAATAAATTTTCTATTACAAATGTTATTAAATAATGAAATTTGTGGAACATATAATCTCATCCAATAAAATAGTGTACACTTCCTGACTTTTATTTTTGAACACCTTTTTTTTTTATACTTTATTCACATTTTGTCGAATTACGATAACTTGACCAAAGGGCCAAAAATGAATGTATAGATAAAACAAAAGGGCCAAGACGTGGCCCAAAAAAGGTATGGCCCTCTATGTTACTCTACATTGGCCCAATAGTAAATAAATCCCAATTCAGTTTTGGATAAAAAGAAGTAAAAGTAAAAACTAAGGGTGAAAGTTAAGTTAAAAGTTTTTTCTTTTAGGCGAAAAGAGCGGAATATCATTTCAAATCGGAATATTATTATCATGAAAAGTCAAAACTAATGCATAAAACTTCTAGATTTCTGGGATCTTAAATGGGATAATTACTTTTTCAACTTAATTTATTTTATTTATTATTATCTTTTCTGATTTTAAATTTTTCGATCACAAGGTATTATTCTTTTAGAGACATCCAAACGGTGAAACTCTTTAGATAAGTTTTAGGGTTCAAACTCATCCGATCGGAATTAAACCAAATCGAAATTTTAGCATTACATTTTGGGCAAATTTTGAATTTTCGGATCGGATCAGATCGGATATATTAAATGAATATTAAAATATGATATTTGTTATACTATCAACCTTATTGGTATTAATTTAGAAAAAATATTTTATAATTTTCAGTTTTTTAGATTTTTAGATTTTTGTTAGGTTTTTTGGATTTTTAATGCAATTTTGGATTTTCGGTTCGGGTCGGATTTTGGATTTTCGGATTCAGAATTTAGGATAATTCAATTTGGTTCGATTCGGATTTAATTTTCAGAAAAATTCAGATTTTCGGATTGATTTAGATCAGACAAAAGTCCGAACTGAAATCCGAATGTTCACCCCTAATTCTAAGTGTCATATCGTTGAACATCGAAATGAAATGAAAAAAGAAAAAGTAAAAGAAAGTATTTATTTTGTCGACAAAATTGATCACTATTTTTTATTTGACTAGATTATTAGAATTGTAAATAAATTAATAACTAAGAATGTGTTTCGCCTAAATAAATCAATTAGGGATCTTACTATGTCTTTGTATTGTATTAAGAAATAATCACGTTCATCGGAATTTCTCTCTCTTCAAGTTTCGGACTTCTAGATTTGATTATGTCACAAACTAGACTTAATTTAAATGATAATTACGTATAGTTGTGACACTCCTTAAATAAATAAAATCATATGACTAATCACCTATGTCTACATGTTAGTCTTTTGGCTTGTTTGATTATATTGCTAATAACCTTCCTAATCAACATAGCCAGTCAATAATCAAATTCTTCCCAAGTCTTTGTTTAATTTCATTTTACCACGTGCTAAAAAACTGTCGCAATGTCATTGTCAAATTATATTATCTCAATAAATCGATGCAAATTGCAATAAATTAATTGGTCACACACGTATATAGATGTGATTTAATTTGTTGGATAGTTTAATTTCAAGATATTGTATTATTGAGTTTGACAAATTCTACTAAATGCATGTGAGTGGATTTTATTGCTTTTGAAACAAGTTTTGTAATTTATTCAAATTCTATTGTGTAATTTATTCAAATTTTTGTAATTTATTGAAATCCGAATATTTACCACTATTTTTGTAATTTATTCAAATTCTATCGGGAAAACCAAAAATTAATGTTGACCTTAACACTGGTTAAGATTTCAAATATATTTTATAAAAATGCCTATGTTGTGAGTAGAAAAATTTAGAAATTAAATTTCACCGCTCTCTTTTTCCAAATAAAAAAATATAACATATTCATTTACCATATAATTTCTATTAACAATTGACAAATTAATCCGACATTTGTTTTTTTTAAAGACAATTGATAAATTAGTAAAGTCTCTAAAACAATTTTAAAAAGTTGGTCCCACTTAGACTAATTGAAAAACCAATTTTAATAAGATAACAAAAAATATTTTTGTTACAATAATTCAAAGTTTGGGTTGAATTTACAGCAATTAATGGTCAATGTTTGTGATTAATAAACAATTGTTTCATTTAACTTTAATGTATTGAAGCAATACAATTTGTTTTTAGACATTAACTTTATCGGAAATTATGTTTACTGAAATTAAGAAAATATTCTTTAAATAAGCATATATTAATATCTTTCTAAATCAATATAGTCCCAATATTATTAACATACAGAGATTATACTCTTCACATACTTTCCCATCTATATGAGAAGTTGACACTCACTTTTTTAGAAATATTACTAATTTCATTAATTATTTTCAAATATCAATTTGCATTTTCTATGTTTTCTTTCTAATTATCCAAAAACTAATACTCTATTCAAATTCTACAAAATTCTCAAACCAACCCCAGTGCTAAAAATTGTGAAATTTAATTTCATATTTTTTCTGCAATTAAAAATTAAATTGTCCATTAAAAATATTGTGTAATTACTATCTATAATTAAGTATTAGGTTCAATTTTTATCATAAATTTTTTACATCTTCCAATTCAAGTTAATCAACATAATTCTCGCATCTGAAATATCCCAAAATTGATATCATGCAATACATATATAGGACATATTTTTGAATTCTCTTATTTATATCTCAAATCTTAATTTACTTACATTCTCACACTTTTTTTATTTATTTCAATAATAATACTTTAATCCCATCAATTTTTTATTGAATTTCATAAAATATAAATTTGTATAGAAAGATATTTCTATCTCTCATTTAAAAAAAAAAAACTAAGTATAATCATGCTACGATTACCTTATTACCTTAAATATAATTTGACCATATATATATATATATATTAATGAGAATTTCAATTTAGCCAATAATTAAGTTGGTTAAATAAATAATAATCAGTCCAACATAGCAATTTTTAACAAAAAAATAAAATAATGTAATTTTGAGATATTAAATTAGATAAAATTGGAACACACGAAAGCACACAAATCTCACATCAATTTTTTGTGAAATTTCAACAAATGAAAACTTTGTAAGTGTTATCTTATATTGACTGCATGTTATTATTCATTGCTTTCCTTATAGCAGAAATGAGAAAAAATATATAAAGTATCCAAACCCTCACTTTCAAATTATAAATTATAAATTATTAATCAGGATTTGTTTAAAAATTTTAATTTGTTAATTCTTAATTCTTCATTAGGACGACCAATCATTAATTAGGATTTATTAACTCTAATTATAATTATTAATTCGTATATAGAATTTAATAATTACTTCAATTATATTTAATTAACTTACTTACTTAATTAAAATAAAAAGAAAGGGACCGACAACACATGAGAAACAATATTTGAGAAACTAAAACGAAAGAATCTTTATGTTGGATGTAGCTCCCATTTGGTAAGTCATGTACTTTAATTTAACGGCCCGTGTTAGCTCGTCGGCCCACTGAAGCCCGATGAAATTCTCTTGTTTTGGTCAGTTTTTGTATCTAACTGCAGGGGGGATCCGGAGGAGGTGGCCGACCCCCCGACGGGCAATTTCCCCTTACCCCGCCGGCCCGCCCCGAAGAAGAAGAGGCTGAAAAATTTAGCTTAACGCAACTAATTCTGCCTCCTTCATTTTCCACTTCTGGATCCGCCACTGCATCTAACCACTAGTATTTTTTAATTATAGTGAAAGTCAAAATGGACTTTGAAATTTAATAACTACATATATGTGCTTAGCGATCGTTCTAATTTTTTATATAAACATACATCAAAACTAGAACTAATTTTGACCTAATAATCTTATTCTAAATTTGTAATCATAACTAACTAGTCTCATTGTATATTGTCATGGATACAACTCATATTTTTTTTAAAGAGGGAAATTAAATATGTTATCAGGAATAAACTACTACAATATACGCACAAAACCATCAAAAAATTGGAATAGATGTAGGGTTTTCTATTATCAACTTGATGCTCATCTTCAATTTCTGTGTAGTACGTGTCCAATATAGACGTCTGGGTTATTCTATATAGTTTATTTCATTTCCACACAATTATCAGATATATTTGTATATAATAAATAAATAGAATATGTGATATTTGATGAGGTACATGATGACAATAATAACATTGTCGCTTATAAATTTTAGTTGGAATTTGGACCATTCGTGCATTATACCACAACACTCTAAATCCTTAAATTTAAATCCTAAAAATAAAAATAAATTCTAATAACACCAAAAAATTATAATGATTTTTTTTTAAAAAAAATCTAGAAAACTCAAATGATCTTTAATAACACTAATTTTTTTCCAACAACAACACCACTATCTCATTTCTCCCTTAATAATTCTTCTTCTTCGTCATCGTCGCGCACACATGCACATAGAATGTGCTCGTCTTTGTAAATTTGTTGAATAGGCTCGTTGTAAACCAAGAATTGCGTCTTCATCTTGGTCTCGTTTGCCACGGTGCGTCGTTCGCAACTCTAGCCAGGAGTTCGAATAAGGGTAGCGAATTCCTTGTTGAGGAGGGAGGGGGTGAGACGAGGAATGAAAATGCGGTGGATGAGAAGCACTTGCAGATGAGGAATGAGGGCGGGGGCAGTGGCGTGGTGGTGGTGGGGAGCCTAGGTTTGCTGATGATTCGTGGAGTCGGGCCGAGGAATTTGAAGAAGCTGGTGGAGAAAGGGTTTGAGGGAGTGACGCCTTCTTGCACGCCGCGGTGACCCCGTCGTCACTGGCGGTAGAGACTGGAGGGGAGATGAGGGAGAAGAGAGAGACAAGAGGAGAGACGAGTGAAGAGAGAGAGATGGAGAGAGGTAATAAGAGAACATGGAAAGATAGTGTTATGAGAGAAAAAAAGTTTTCAATTAGATTAGAGTAAGTTAACAAGGGATGAAATTAGTTGATGTTACTTAGGAATTAAAATCCTTTATTTTTGCCAAAAGAAAAAAAAAGGGTTCAAATAGTTTGGGACACCGCAAAAAGAAATATAAGTTAACTAAGTTGAGACGGAGGAAGTAATATTTTAGGGGCGAAGCCTACCGACTTTTCTTCGGTTGGTTGTGCTTAGAGCTGGCAAATCATGCGAGTTGAGTCGTTATCGGGTTGACCTGATAACGACCCAACCCGATAAGGTCAAATTCGAACTCAACCTGTTAAGAAAATCCTCAATCTGAATACAAACCCGACCTGCTATATTAAAACCCAAACACAAGTTGCATACTACACGAATCTATTAGAAACAAGAACAAAACAATAACAACACGATAATGACATGAACCCGACACGACACTACAATCATACGATTACGACACGATCTAACCCTGACTAAAGTAAAAATTTAACCCTGAAAAAATAATAAAAAATTGAAATAAAAATAATATTAACGGATTAATAATTATTAACGGGTTAATAATTAATTACGAGTTAATAATGAAAATAATAATAATAATGAAAATAAAAAATTATCGTGTCCTTATCAGATCGACCCGATAAAGATACGAGCTCGATAAAACTTGACACCAACCTATTAATTTTGTGCGTGTTCATGTCGTATCAAAAATTGTGAGCCTAATTATGATTCACTTAATAAAAGTTTTTCTTTTTTCTTTCTCTTTTTTTTTTTCACTCAGAAAAGAAGTTTATTAGAATCACTTCTGTCAGGACACATAATTTTTCGGAAATCATAAACCTGAATAAATGATAGATCTTGTTTCATTGAAGATATCTCATGAGATAAAATAAATTAATCGTTAATACACTGGTGAAACCGTAGGCAATCCGCAGTAAGTAAAACCAGTTTGATCATCATCTCACATTTAAGAAACCTTGTTAATTATCTCTAATTACTGTTAATACACTGTTTAGACACAGAATTAAACAGACCGTCTCCTTCTTAAATGCGTCTACACATCTGTAGTAAATTCCAGTTATGAATTTTCATGTCATAAAATCTGGTAAAATTCATACTCCCCATACACACTCATCCCAATCTCCATGTCCAAAGAGATGCTGCTCCTCTGAATCTGACCTTTTTTATCCTCTCTCTCTCTCTCTCTCTCTCTCTCTCTCCCCCACCCCACCCCACCCCCACCCGCCACTGTAATTATTCCTTTTTTCTTTCTTTCTTTCTAATATGTCTCTTTGCTTTGCTAAGGGCCGACATTTTTAATCTCCATATACCACTTCAATAATACTGTTCATAAATTCTCTAGTTTACAAAATCAATACACATTTATATCTAAAATATACACAGATACATATATATAGTTATATATATACATACGCCCACAGACACATAAAAAAAGGTCCCTGCCTTCTTATTCTTGGCCCGGTTGCCTCTCTGTTTTCCCATTTCTTTGTAGGGTTCACTGATTCTCCAAGAGAGGAACAGAAAAAACCCAGTCGAGGTAAAAACCCCAAATTTTGGAAACAAAATATCTTCTCGATTTCTCTACTCATTTTGTTGTTTCTTCCTATTTTGATATCTTCATTGCTTGATTTGATTTGTTTCTCTTTGTTTATGTGTGCTGACCAGGGAATTTTATCTTTGATTATGTTGCTCCGTTAAGATAATTGTTTCTTAAAGATTTCCATTTCTTTTGGAAAACCCACAATCTTCTATATTTTCAGAAATCTTGGTTTCTGGTTTTGGGTGGATCTTATAACCGAAAATATAAATAAAAATCATTTTTTTCACTTTTTGTTATATTCTAGTGATTTTGTTAATCAATAAGATTACCGATGAAGATGCATTAATTGGTATCATTTCTTTTCCCGGGATTTTGAAAATTTTATCCTGCCATTTTCGTGGAATATCTGATTTTAGATTTACTGGGATCTTCTTCTTCTTCTTCTTCTTTTCATGATGGCAGCTTTTATTATCACAGATGTAGAATCTAAGTAGTTCGAGAAAAGGGCTTCTTTTTCTCCCCTACCTTTTCGGTTAAAGTTCATGTGTTTGCTGTGATGAAATTTACTTTGCTTAAAGTCTTTTCCATTAAAGCCTTGATTGTATTACAAATGATTCAAGAGAGTGGTCCTAATTAGCATATATATCTTTTATATTCCATTGGATTTTTGTATAGTTTAATTTATTCGAGTATATATTCTGAATTTTCAATCTTTCCTGTTGCCTTAATAAAGGGCTTTTCTGGCTGCAAGGAACATTCCTAATTGTGTTTTTTAATTCATCTTTACAGGTGGGAACGGAATTTGAATTTTTCTCTTTTGCTAAATCTTGGAACGCAGCATAATACTACAAGTTCTTGATCGATCCTTCCAAGCAGAAGACGGTTTTTCATCATATACTTTTTTTGGTGTCTGCTAAGATGATGATGTTCGAGGATATGGGCTTCTGTGGCGATCTCGATTTCTTTCCGATGAAGGAAGCAGATGTCTGTGCTCTGCAGTCTGCGGCCGAGGCCGAGGAAGTCATGGAGGACGACTACACCGATGATGAGATCGACGTGGATGAGCTCGAGAGGAGGATGTGGAGGGACAAGATGCGGCTCAAGAGGCTCAAGGAGATGAACAAGGGCAAGGAGGAAGGCATTGATGCTGCGAAGCAGCGCCAGTCCCAGGAGCAGGCGAGGAGGAAGAAGATGTCGAGGGCGCAAGATGGGATCTTGAAGTACATGTTGAAGATGATGGAAGTTTGCAAAGCTCAAGGCTTTGTTTATGGGATTATCCCTGAGAAGGGGAAGCCTGTGAGCGGAGCCTCTGATAATCTGAGGGAGTGGTGGAAGGACAAGGTCAGGTTCGACCGGAACGGGCCGGCTGCCATCGCGAAATACCAGGCGGAAAACGCCATCCCCGGGAAGAACGAGGGGTCCAACCCCGTTGGGCCAACTCCTCACACCTTGCAGGAGCTCCAGGACACCACCCTTGGTTCCTTGCTATCTGCTCTGATGCAGCACTGCGATCCGCCGCAGAGACGGTTCCCATTGGAGAAGGGCATCCCGCCTCCGTGGTGGCCCACCGGGAAGGAGGAATGGTGGCATCAATTAGGTCTGCAGAAGGATCAGGGCTCCCCTCCTTACAAGAAGCCTCATGATCTGAAGAAGGCGTGGAAGGTTGGGGTTCTGACGGCCGTGATCAAACACATGTCGCCCGATATTGCCAAGATCCGGAAGCTCGTGAGGCAGTCCAAGTGTTTGCAGGACAAGATGACGGCCAAGGAAAGTGCGACTTGGCTGGCCATAATCAACCAGGAGGAAGCCCTGGCTCGGGAGCTCTACCCCAACCGTTGCCCGCCCCTCTCTGGATGCGGCGGCAGCGGAACATTTGCCATGAACAACAGCAGCGAGTACGACGTGGATGTGGGTGACGAAGAGTCCAACTTCGACGTGCAGGAGCAGAAACCGGCGAGTCTCGGGTTGTTGAACATTGGGATGGATAGGTTTCAAGATAGTCTTCCAATTCAACAACAGTCTCACGCCATCAAAGATGAACTCAACTTGGACTTCTCGAGGAAGAGAAAGCCCGGCTGCGAGCTCAACATGATGATGGATCAGAAGGTCTACACGTGCGAGTTTCTTCAATGCCCGCACGCTGAGCTCCGCCATGGCTTCCACGACCGAGCTTCCCGTGATAATCACCAGCTATCTTGCCCTTACAAGCAGTTTGGGCTTTCCAGTTTCAGCATCAATGACATCAAACCAGTCATCTTTCCTCAGTCCTTTGTCCAGCAGAAGCCATCTCCGCTGCTCGTGAACCAAACTCCAGCGCCACCCTTTGATCTCTCTGGTCTAGGTGTCCCTGAAGACGGGCAGAGGATGATCAACGAGCTCATGTCCTGCTACGACAACAATGTGCTAGGAAACAAGAACGCAAATGCAGGCAGCACCCCCAAGGAGCAGCAGCCTCACCAGCAACGCAACGTGCACTGCCACCCAGACGCTGGCTACCTCCAAGCTCAAGGAATGGTGCTGGACGGCAGCCTATTCGAAGACGACAACAACCACAACAACAACAACAACAACATTCATCACAACCCCACGATGTTTCGAGCAGGGGATCGGTTCGATCAATGCAAGGTGCTGAATTCACCTTTCAACCACAACCCTAGTGAGAATTTCCAGCTAATGTTCAGTTCTCCGTTCAACATACCGGCGGTCGATTTCGCCGAGAATTTCGGGCCGAGGGATAGCCTGGCAAAGCAGGATGTCGCAATGTGGTACTAAAAGTAGTCTCAATACATTTTCAAAGGTGGATTTTTTATTTTTTTAAAATTTCACCTATCTTTATCTTACATATTGTGGTCTCTTTTGATGATGTTAGAGTTTGTAGAGTTTGAAGATGTTCTGTAATAATCAAAGTGGGGATTGTGGTATGGTATGGTGTCCCATGTCTTTAAAGATGTTTGGTAGAATGGATAGAGTTTACATATATGTTACATAAATAAGGTTGTCTTTGAGTTTATTTTTATGATGTTTTTGGTGTTAGGTTAGGGGCAGCCAGAAAAGGATAAAGTTGATTATGGATGGCTGTATTTTGTTGACTGAGGAACTTGCTTTGTCTTTGTGTTTGTGTGGTCACATCTGTAATGGAATTGCAACTACAGTAGGATTAGTGATTGGAGGGAGGGAGGGAGGAAGGGAGGGATCTATTATGGTTCATGTCCCATCAAGTGATCAAACCCCACCTCCCTTTGCCTTCTCTACCTTTTGTCAATGGAATTTCCAATCTTTTCATTTCAGTTTCTTTTAATTATTCAGTTTGGGCATTCTTTCTTGCAAGTTAGGCTGAACTTGATTTGAGAGATAACAAATAAGTCACAATATTCGAAGTGAGTACAAAATTCTTGAAATATCTTTTTTTTCAGGTTTGTTCTTGATTCTATCAATGTATTGTAAAAAAAATAAAAAAAAATTGTATTTACCCCATGTAAAAAGGGCCTCAAACATTAAAACTAAGTATCATAGTTAAGGTTAGTTAAAGGTGGGTTAATCTCACGTGTATACTAATTAAATTGGAGTGATGGAAAAAAAATAATAAGAAAGAGTGATGTTAAATAGCCACATTATGGTTGTCAACACGCAGTTTTTTTTTGAGAATATTAGACTGATTTAGTTAAAATTTGTTCGCCTAATGAAATTAAATTTATAATCTTTCTCTACACCTAGTGAAAAAATGATTATTATGTAAATGAATATTAATATAATATTATTTTTTTGAATACATTAACTATTATACTCTTATGTTGATAGCCACATTGTGGTAGCTCGGCTTTATTGAATAAGAAATGCCAGTAGTGAAAGGGTAGGTGATCTGGTGTCGTGATGTCGAAAGGGGGGCCCTTGAACTTAATAAATTAGGATAATGTTATGTTGATTTGGAGGCTTCTCATCTCAAGACTTCTTGTAGTTTTCACCCTTTTACCTTTCTTAATAAAGTTTGCAGCCGCCCCCTCCACACACACACACAGTGCCACCACTATCGTCAATCCCATAAACAATTGAAAAGTCGTGTATCATGTATGTATGTATGAGAGAGAGAGAGAGAATGGGGATGCACATTGAGGCAGAGAGAGAGAGTATGGGGATGCACATTGAGGCAACATAGTTTTTGTCGAGAAGCAAATGCTGTTCATTGGGTCATTTTCTCTCTCATTTAGATTGTTTTTTACTCTGTTCCATTAATTATTTCTGAATAAATACATTTTCTTGCTTCGTGTGATGACTTTAGCGCTTTACTTTATTTGCAGTTTCGCGCTTTTCATGGAATGAAATAACTAAACAATTCAACAGCGAACTCATTCCATTTTGGCATAGATTCTTTTATCAACGAATTGTACTTCACGGTCGCCCTTGGTGCTGTTTGGCTCATATGTTAAAGCATGTTATGACAAGTAAACTAGAGTTTGTTCATCTGTTTGGTATCCAAGATACAAAAAGTGTAGCATATGTTAAAATAATCAGGCTCGCCTCAGTTTGCGCACTACTCGCTATTTTGGCATGATATGAGTGGTTAGTGTAACCCACAAAACTGGTGAAATAGCTAATCGTACAAATATATAGTTGAAATAAATTTGGAATCCTACTTAGATCGTATAACCGGATTTGGGAAGAAGAAACATTAAGAACCCAAATTATAGTGAAATAGTTTTTATCATAAACTAAAGAAATGATTGTGGTGAACACTGGATTTTTATTTTTGCAAAATTCAAAAGATCATTGAAAGAACAACCATTTGATAGTGCTTCTCATTAACTAAGTAGATTTCAGCTCTACATTGTGCAGCAAAGTAATTTTGCATAAATAGTAAAATATGTGTCAAACTACACATACATCATACACTTCAGAAGATATTCTCCCTGTCCGCCATTAAAAGTCTCATTTTGCTATTTTGGGATGTCTGCTATTACATGTCCCATTTGCCCTTTTCTATGGGTCCCACAATCCACTAACTTATTCCGCTTATATTCAATTATAAAATTAATATATAAAAGTGAAACCATCATTTCACTAACTTTTTCCATCCACATTACTTTACATTTCTCAAAACTTGCACCGTTCCCAAATAGATCAGTCTATTGCATATAATTACTCAACACTTGATATATCTTAAAATACAAACAAGAGAATTAAACTTTCCCCCCATGATCTATGTAACTTCAATTGCTCATGACTTCCAATAATGACAGTTGACTTTAGGGATTAAAATAGTTTGTTTTAGGTCATAGTTCATCCAATCTAAGGAAATTCATACTAATAAAAGTTAGCTAAATAACAAAGTATTTGACCTAAAGATAAGGCCAACTCTTTGAACTCCCAGAATACAACTAATAAAATTATAATTTCAAATACCTACACCTACAATAATCCATCTAAAATATACCAAAAACTAAAGTCACCTCCTACCCCCTTGGGACCCCCCACCCCCCACCCCCACGACATGCACAAAAAAAAAAGAAAAAAAAAAGGAAGAAAATTTCAACAATTTCTCGAAAATTCTATTTCTCATATTTTTTTGAAATAAATATATTAGAGCTGGCAAAACGAGCTCGTCCCGATGGAATTTTGGGTCGGGTGGAGCCTGCCCGATCCGAAAATTTTGCACCACCAAATAGATTTCGGGCCTGGTAATCGAGTTTCATTATTTCCGGTCCAACGGGTTTTCAAGATTCCCGGTGCAATTATTTATTAGCCTTTTCAATATGATCCGCAGACTATTAAACATAACGATGATTCACTCGAAATACATCCACCAATAACAACTACGGGCTATCGCTCGTCTCGCCGCAAGAGACAAAAAAACAAAAAGGGCATAATGGTCTATTCATATCGACATTGCAAGTGCTGTAGCTGTAAATTGTGGGCATTAAGTAAGAGGGGGCACACACCTACATCTTGAAGCAACATTTTCTGGCAAAAGAACATGCATGGCTTCTCCTTCATCACCACATACAAGTTCATGCACCTAGACAATCTCCCACAACCCAATAAAACCACTAATTTTTATTTATATTAACAAATCTTGTTAATCCCATCTCATTAACCATAACACGATTTAATAAATCCAAAAAATATCATTAATTATAAAAAAAAACCTCAGAAAACTGTCTGATATGGGTGACTAACTCCATCTCTAATTAAAATAAAATAAAAAATTGATGAATTTATTAAATTATTCAAGTTTATGGGCACTCCTCACACACTTTTTGTTTAATAGTTACTATTATAATCTTGGTGACCTGGCTAATTTGGTTGTTAATCACTTTCGTGGCGGTTATTGATTGCAATTAGTGTTTGTTTAAGGTTTTGTGTAATCATAGTTAGGGCACAACTAAAATTTCATGTGACCTGTTGATTTATTTAATGGCGATTATTATTTTTATATAAGTAGTGTACCTTGTTCTGTTACTTTCTGTTGGGCACAATTATTATGAAATTGAGAAATATAATAATTGATTTAAGAAAATATAAAGTGGACATGAGATCTACAAGAGTAGATATACGGCAACAAATTTTTAAAAGTAATTGTCTTGGCTCAATACTTTAGTAAACATGTAAGTTTAAGTTCTAAGTACTAAATGTGCGAGCACGTAGGTGAGTTGTCCATTTGCTATTTCAACTAATTATGATAGTTTAAATAAATACTTTTTAAAGCATGTTATGATAAGTAAACTAGAGTTATTCATCTATTTAGTATTCAAGATATAAAAAGTGTAGCCCATGTCAAAGTAACTAGGTCTGCCTCGGTCTGTGCGCTACTCACTATTTTGACATGATATAGGTGATTAGTGTAACTCACAAAATTGGTGAGATAGCTAATCATACTTCTTATGATAACATGAGTTACTCTAACTTATCTACCAAACGGCCCCTGATAATATGTTGGGTTTTTCTTATTGGAAATTATATCGTAAAATGATATATTTTTCATTGTTTGCGTACTTCAAGTCTAATTTTATCTGGTGATGAAAATAGATTCATTAAAATTTTATTAAAATGATATATAACGCATTCTTTTGAAATTAATGGTTTTTTCACATTAAATTTTGCTAAATTTTGCTAAAAAGTACTACACTTGTACAAGTTTTAAACTCTTTCTTCTTTTCCCCTTTTCTTTTAATTATCTTTTACCGTATACCCTTTCGAGTTTTGAAAGGACAAGACATGTCTGCAAGCACTTAAAACATTATTCCACAAAAATTAAATATTCATATTAAAAATATTATCAAGCATTTTTTATGATACGTGTCTTGCTACCGAATAGTACAAGTCAACCCTTGAATTATACTAATATTGAGGAAGGGCAAGTTAAATAACACTCCTTTCGTTCGTCAAAAATAGTCTTATTGGTGGATGGCATGGATTTTAATGTACAATTGGTAAAGTAAGAGAGATAAGAAGAAAAAGTGATTGGAAAAAGAAAAAGTGATTGATAAAGTAGGAGAGAGAGGAAGAAAAAAGTGATTGAAGAGATAAAAAGTGGTGGGTCCTAGTGGTATAAGTTGTAAATAGGTTGATGTTTATGGGTATTGTGTTGTGAGAAATTTTTCATAAATAGAATAAGACTATTTTTGGTGGACGAACCAAAATAGAAAAATGAAACTATTTTTTATGAATAGAGTAAGTATTTTCTTCCACTTAAAAATTATCTCCTTTTCAATTGATCTTTCTCACCAAAAAATTAAAAGTTTTATATTAAATTTAAATTAGTTGATCCACTTTATTATTTAGATAAATGTCCTTTTTTTGTTCACGTGCTGCGGGAAATGAACACGAATAAAGTGAAGCTAAGCTCCAAATGTTTGTGCTTTTAATTTGGCAAAATTATAATAGAAAGCAATCCTGTTATTCCAAAGAAATATTTGAATATTAGATATCTACTTACCGATTAGTGACATAATTATTGGTTTGGAATTAGTAACCATCAATTAAATACATGTTTTATGGAACTATATTTTAAAGTGTACATAAACAACAAATTCGCTTTTTTCCCCTTTGAAAAGAGAAATTAAATTCGCTCCCTCGATTAAAAAAAGAAGAAGGGATAATTGCTATTTAAATCATAATTTTTTTAATTTAGAACATAAAATCATAACTTTTGACATTTTCTCAATTATTCCAGATATGAAAATTCCGGTAAAATTGGTGGTGACATGTCAGCCGGAATTTCTGATGTGGACAAAACGTTCGTTTTTCAAAACGATGTCGATGAGATAATTGTCATGTAAATCACAACTTTTCGTTGAATTCCGGCTAATATGTCACTACCAATTTCACAGAAATTTTGATCTGTGGGATAATTGAGAAAATGTCAAAAGATATGATTTTATGTTCCAATTTCAAAAGTTATGGGATTGACCAGAAGTCAACGAAAAGTTATGATTTTAATGACAATTAAATAAAAAAAAAGTTTTGCGACCACCGGTTACAATGACATTAATTCGTTGGAAATTGATAATTGTATGAAAATTCAGAACAATTAAAAATTTATGAATTTGAAGGCATAATTTTACTTCATGTGTAAAACAAGAATTTAGTTAAAGTTCGCGTATATACAATTACGGAATTACCCTATATATATACGTATAATTACCAATGTTTTTTTTTCTTTCTCACATGTGGATATCTTGTAAAGAAAATTGTTACCGTCCCCGTTTGAGAATATTCAAACGGTGGATATTGCTTATGTTTGAATGGGCCTATCATCTATTGGGCCTACTAAGACTAAGAAAGGAAATAAAAGAGAGCTGTGGCCCATTAAATAGCCCATTATATGCTCCCTTATTAGTCTATTCGACGGCCCAAACGGTGGGCTTGGACCATAATGCAGCCTCTTAATTGATTAAGAGCATTCAATATTTTTGGAAATATTTCCATTTTTCTTCTCAAAATGGCGAAAGAGAGTTGTGGCTGATTTGATACGGATATTTATTATACGTCATCTAATTTTATGCATGAAGCGGGATGATAATCTGTGTGTTATTATTATTTAATTATATGATTATTTTCGTATTTTATTAGGATTTGATTTTATTATAATTTATTTTTAATATATGTGATATCTATTCATATTATTGTAATTCTATAAAGCAAGAAATAATTATTATTTCCTATCCCTATCTCACTATCTCACATCCCAACATTCTCTCTTCTCTCACATTCCTTTTCTCCCATTTTCCTACAATCTCTCTGTCCCTTCTCTATTTCTCTCTCCCTCACATCTATGATCTATACTTTTATTTAAATTTTAGTTTATTTGGGGACACCAAACGAGACAACTTTCTATGTATAATCAAGATGTCCTCTATCCCTAAATAATAAAAAAAAAAGAACAATAATTGTTAAGAAGATTAATAATAGTTCACCATTTACATTCAGTGGTCCATTTTTTGTGTCTCACTTCATGTATCACTTTCATTATATTTTTTTAATTATTTTCTTTAATTTCAATTTGTATGCTTCAGTTAAATGTTGTAGTCATCATCAAAGATTTATTGTACCTAATTAGGATATATTTTAGAATTTAATTTCACTTTTATTAGATAAAAATTGGTTATTAGGATAATAAATTCAAAATTAAGGTATCTAATTTTTCAAAATTTCACAATTTTCAAATATATATTAATTATGATTTATTATACCAGAATAAATTTTATTTGTATAATAAATACTATTAAAATAATTAATTCAATGACGGGACATAATGAATGAGATACTATAAGTGCGACGTTGAATCTCATCTGCTATTTAACTCTTTGGTAATTTGAATTCCAATTTATCAATTGAAAGAGAAACGTATTACTAATTAAGATACATTTAATTATCATAATAACAAATTTAGTTGTACATAATTTAACTTCTTTTGCTAAAATTTGTAAGTATGAATAAACTGGATGACAATTTTTTCACTTTGGATGTGGCATTTGGTGTTAAATGATGTAACTCTGTAAGTATGAACAAATGAGGATGTCAGATTTTCCACTTAGAATTGGAAAATTTGGTGCATAAAATAATATTGAATAAAAGTTGGTTTGGTTTGGTTTGGTTTGTTTTTTACATGGAAAGTATATCGATAAAAGGACATATACTCACGATAGACGATGAAACGTAACTTAGTTGATAAAATATTTCTCCTCCAACCAATATGTCGGGAGTTCGGGTCACAACGAGAGGGCTCCTTAAAATGAAAAATATAAAAATATAGAAATAGAAATCACATCAACCTCTGTTTGGTACGTAAGAGGGAGGGCTCCTTAGAAGAATTTATGAGTATTGAATGCATGGGGGCAAATTTGGAAGGATATTCTGTACCTTATCTAGATATCCCTATCTCATAATTATAACTATAAATAGGTCGATATTTATCAAATTGAATAGCTCAAAAATCAAAATTTAATTCTATATTGAGATATTTAATAAGCATAAGTTATATATCCAATGAGACGATGAAGCGCAGCTTAGTTGGTAAGACGCTTTTCATCCAATCAATAGGTCGGGGGTTCGAGTCACCACGGGGGTAAATGGGGAACCATTATCGATCCTCTTAAAAAAAAAAGTTACATATCCAATGAATGTATGTTACATTTAGTAATGTAATAAGTAACTACAAGTTCATAAGACAAAGAGAAATAGAATAAATAACGAAGAAAAAGACTTGGCCGGACATAGGCGACGTTTAATAGATTATCATTAAGAGATTATTTGTCTTCTCGGAGACATTCAAGTAAGAAAGGTCTTCTCTGTAAGCATAAAGGTTTATGGATCAAATCTCATTGTTTTTTCTTGAAAGAGATTAGTTTATTAATTTAAACTAAAATTTGTTATTGAGTTAACTAGAATTTAGTAATACAAGTTACTTAGGGTTTGGTTTTTAGTCTAAATAAAATTAATTAAACACCAGTTGGATTAATTAATTTAAAAATGAAGCCGCTAACATCTGCAAACTCAACAAATAAATGTTTAAAAGATTAATTGAATTTTATGGCCCGAATTTTGGAGTCATTATAAAAATGATATGAGCTTTAAAAAATACAAAAAAATGGTATGAATTTTTATGAATATTTGTAGAAATTGTTCGAACTTAAAAAATATCCTAAGCATGTCTCGAAATTGTGAGCTCTCCCAAACATGTCTGATGTGTGAGCAAAAAAGAGATTGTGTTCTGTCGAACTCCAATAGCCCGGTAGAAATCACATATTCTCCATCGGTACATGATGTAAATGCAAGTTCTCCTAAGTTGAGGTCAAATTTGAGAGGTTATCCACGCAAACTTGTTCCAAATTTTCTGGTACTTGTTGCTTACAAATAGATTTTTTATATTTTTTAAAGTTCGTGCTATTTTTACAATTTACATGAAAGTTCAGGTCATTTTTTGTATCTTTTAGGTTATTTGCTTGTAAATTACTGAACTTTCATCACTTTTTGGTTTTGCATAATAACTTTAAAATATGCCTGTAAATTACTCAACTATTGATTTTATCTTATTTTGCAACCATATAGGATTCCAGTCAGTGTCATTATCTTTTTTATAAATTTAGTCATGGAAGTTCTATCTATTTTTATAATAGATGGATTATTTGCACTTTTTTATTCTTGATTCATAAATTGCTTTGTCAGGTAAATATTCTATCGCACAAAATCTTGCCATAACAAATAATTGCATTTTCTTGTGGTCAATATTAATAAAATAATAATTGAAGATTACATAATTTGCACATTTTTTTAATTTACATGCATATAGGTAACAACTTGTTCCGATAAAAAAAATGAGTTGATTTTGGACATTTCGGCGTGATGGCTTCTTTGATCTTGGACGTGGGGCATCACTTTGGTTTCAGGCAACAACTTTACTTTTATCAGCATGGTTAAAACGAGAAGATGACATATTGATATTGTATAGAAGATGTGTAAATGTGTAATTGAGAATTTGAGAATAGTAAGTAATGACATGAGATAAATTGAATTTAGTATAGAACTTAGAAGACTTGGAAGTTAGAAGTAGTAAAGTAAATACAAGTATAAAGAAATTGGAGGTAAGAAGAGAAATTTTTTGTTAACATAAGAGGTGTGATTTGAGAATGGGGATAATGAGGTATTTATAAATAAAAATGGGTGGGTATAATTTGAATTTAAATTGTAATTTTCGAAAAATAATTGAATTCGGCAATTTTCTGCAGAAAGCTCCCCATAGGCCTGCCCCCTACACCATAGCCTTGTCGTACCTTGGGACCCAGCGGTTTTCGTAAAAAACCAGCGATATTATGTCGGAAACTGCCGATTTTCGTCTGAAGAAAAACCTTAGGCATGCTCCCTATCACGAATACCCAGTTACTCGTCGGGTACAGTTTCAAAATTTATGTAATCGGAACCGGACTGGTAAGATCGGTATGTCAGTTCTCGATTTGACCGGAAAACGCCGATTATGATTCAAAAATCAAAGCTGTCGGTCCGATTCTGGGAAGAACTGACTGTTCCCGTTAAACCTGGCATCTCTACCCCTAATTTTCAAGTAAAAAACTGAAAATTAACATTGAAAACATATATTTTTGTTATATTTTTATAGATGTGACTATAAAATACACAAATTTATCAAAAATGATTATATGTGAATTTGGCCGGAAAGGTATTTATGGAGGTGCAATGTTACATGTGGTTGATATTTAAGTGAAGCTCGAATTGCAAAACATCGTGATGCCCCAATTTCATTTGCATCTAGCTAGAGTGCTTATTGGAGTTATTAGTAAAAAAACATTACAAATAGTAGTTGGGACTGCAGCTGCAAGAAACTTCAACATGATATAAAAAAGTTCCTTAAAAATCCCAATTTATGTCTTACATAGTCAAGACTTTTAGTAAGATCACATCATTAATTAGTGGGGCTGTTTTAAAAGCGAATTCCCAGTCTGCTACATGAGTTTAAGAATCCTTAATTATTCGTCCTAATAGATTTTGTCTTATTGTAATGGAGATTGTCCTTGCTTGGTTAAAATACATATTTTTACATCAACTGGGACAAAACCCCTTTGGATCTGACCCATCCATTTTTTGTTTTCTTGAATTGAATCTTGCTAGCACACAGCAACAACTACGCCAGAACAAACAACAGCGATGAGAGAGAGAGAGAGAGAGAGAGAGAGAGAGATACTAGTGTAGTGGAGCACTCACAAACACACAAAACACGCTGTGGGTACTTTATACAGTGTAAAAAGCAGAGCTTGCATTGCACAAACACCCCTTCTCTAGCAAGTTTTGAGAGTTTAAAGTGAATTACTGAGCCCACCTACCAAATTTCCACCTCTCTCTCTCTCTCTCTCTAAAGACTCATCTTTTGGTGCTATTGACCACTGCCCTTGAGAAGCTGGCCATTGCTTTACTCTTGTCCCTTTCATTTTCTTGCTCATATTAAATACCCCACGCTACATTGTAGCGTCAGCCTCTTTATTGCAGTTATTCTTGATATTTGGGCAAAGAAAAAGGGTTCATTTCTTCCTCTTACACATAAATAATCGAGGGTTTATTTTAATTTTTATAGGCTTATTGCTGTCATCATGCTGCAATTAGACTTCAATGATAGTAGTATCATTCTCACTTCATGAGATGTAGGCCCCCTTCACTCTCATGCAAATGTAGAGCACTTTCTTGATTTTTCTTGCTCTTTTTTCTTGGGGGGTTAGTTGAAAAGTTGGAGTTGGAATTGTTTATTGGTTGTCAATTCATGTGTTGGGATGATTGCATTTTCTGCTATAATGTGCTTTTGATTCTGAATTCATTAGCTATTGCTCACATTCTTGACTATTTTGCCATTTCTTTGTCAAAGTTGTGATCTTGTTGCATTCCCATCTCTCAATTTTCTGCATTCATACTTGGGTGTCATCATAGTTTCAACACTAACAATGCAGTTGATTTGTTTTGTATTAGTATTCCTAGTAGAATTAACAGTAGGAGAATCAGAGGTTGATGCACTTTTAGAACTCAAAAAGGGAATTCAGACGGAAACGTTAACAAAAGATTTTGTTTCATGGGATTCCAATTCATTGGAATCAGATGGTTGCCCCAAGAACTGGTATGGCATCACCTGTAGCAATGGCCATGTCACTTCAATATCACTCAACCAATTAGGCCTAGCCGGAGAATTCAGTTTTCTTGCCATTTCCCGTCTCCAAATGCTCCAGAACCTATCCCTATCCAACAATCACTTCACCGGCACTCTCACAAGAGAAGTCAGCCTGCTTGAATCCCTACAGAATTTGGATATTTCCAGCAATCTGTTTACTGGTTCAGTCCCTCATCAGTTGACAAATTTAACAAACTTGGCACTTGTTAATATCTCATTGAACAAAATGGGAGGGGAAATTCCCTCTGGTTTTGCTAATCTGAAGCAGCTCAAGTACTTAGATTTCCATTCCAATGGCTTTGTGGGAGATGTGATGAGCCTTTTGGGCCAGTTGGGAGGTAGAGTGCTGTACGTTGATCTCAGCTGCAACAGTTTCTCGGGGCCATTGGATTTAGGAACAGCTGATCCTGATTTCATGTCATCGGTTAGCCACCTGAATGTTAGTTGTAATAACTTGACAGGGAAGCTGTTCTTCCCTCATGATGGGATACCATACTTGGACAGCCTAGAGGTTCTTGATGCCAGTGATAATCGTATAACTGGAAATATACCTCCTTTCAGTCTTGTAGTCTCCCTCCAAGTTCTCAAACTTCGCGGCAACCAGTTGTCGGGATCATTGCCTGAGGGCCTGTTGCAAGAGAGCTCAATGGTCTTGTCTGAGTTGGACCTTAGCCATAACCAGCTTGAAGGTATGTAGATTTGAGGAATCGCTATTTGGGTTGAAGGTCAAGAAATTAGATAGCTTTGTTTTCCTTTACCTTTTTCATACATTTGAGTTGGATTTATCATGAAAGTCACTTTTAGCAAAGTGTTTCACCATAAAAAAAGAAAGTAAAAAGCTTTTAGGAAAGTGCAGGAACTTTTAGGGCCTTGTATACTAATCAGCATGACCGAAGTTTCGTGTTTTAGTTTTCAAGAATTTGATTTAAACCCGAACTGTTTATATGTATGCTTCTCTGCAGGTCCTATTGAAAGTATAAGCTCTCTAAATCTGAGATATCTAAACCTATCCTCTAATAGGCTTTCTGGCCCCTTGCCTTTGAGGATAGCACATTGTGCTATCATAGATCTCAGTAACAATACGTTCTCAGGGAACTTCTCGAGAGCTCAGAGCTGGGGAAACTATGTTGAAGTTATAGATTTAAGCTCCAATCACCTCACCGGCTCCTTTCCAAATCAAACGTCCCAGTTCCTGAGGCTCACTTCATTCAGAATTTCCAACAACTCGTTGGAAGGTCTTCTTCCACCCATACTCGCCACATATCCAGAGCTACGGGTGGTTGATTTTAGCCTCAACACGTTGAGTGGTTCCCTTCCTAGCTCGTTTACCTCCTCCACCAAACTGGTCAACATCAACCTGTCCTGGAACAATTTTTCTGGGATGGTACCTACGGATGGACTGGCCCCACAGAATTACAGCCTGCTATCTCTCAATCTGTCGCATAATTCCTTTACTGGCCAACTGCCCCCTGAGTTGGGCAGGTTCCATAGCATGGTGTGTCTTGATCTGTCTAACAACCTTCTTGAAGGTGGCATCCCTGATGGCCTTCCAGACACAATGACAGTATTCAATGTGTCTTACAATAATCTTTCTGGAGTTGTTCCTCAAAGCTTGCAGAGATTCCCATCTACATCGTTCCGTCCTGGAAACGAGTTGCTTGTTCTCCCAAATGAGGCTGCTTCGTCACCAAAAGGTGGCGACAGCCTAAGTGTGAGTGGACATGGTTCTCGCATGAAATCTGCGATCAGAGCTGCTCTTATTGCCGTTGCAGGTGGTGCATTGGTGATAGCCATACTAACTCTGATGATTTATTGGAGAGTCCATCGGGTAAGAAATAAGCTGGCCTCAACAGAAACCGGTGGGAAGAAAGGTATGCATACAAACTGCTTGGAATTTTCTCTAATTGTGATCTGTCATCATTCTCTTGACAATGTATGTATTTGATAACTTGTATTCAACAGTGTTATCCTCTGCTGCAATAGAATCGGGCACTCAGCAACAGGATGACTTATCAGCTCTGCGGCAGGGACTGAAGAATCTTGACAATCCAGAATCAACAAGGAGAAAAACTGAAGTGGTGGCTTCTCCTGCATTAGTGGCATCATCTGGAAACACTTCGCCTGGAAAGCTCCAGCAACAATCCGAGCATCCAAGTGCATTGAGGGTTTGTTCACCGGAGAAACTGGCAGGAGACCTCCATCTTTTCGACAGCTCCTTAAGGTTCAGCCCCGAGGAACTATCATCCGCGCATGCGGAGCCAGTCGGGATGAGCTGCCACGGGACACTCTACAAGGCCGTGCTTTCTTCAGGCCATGTTTTGGCAGTGAAACTGCTAAAAGAAGGGGTAGCGAAAGGAAGAAAAGAGTTTGCTCGAGAAGCGAAGAAGCTTGGCAATATACGGCATCCAAATTTGGTTTCTCTGCAGGGATTCTACTGGGGTCCAAAGGAGCATGAGAAGCTGATTATATCCAACTACGTCGATGCTCCTTGTTTGGCTCTCTATCTTCACGGTAAAAAACTACGGTCTAGGTGTTTCCATTTCTTGAAAATGCAGCTAAAATCTTGAATCTATAACACGAGGTTTTGCACTGCAGGAACAGCTCCCCAAACGCTCCGTCCTCTGTCTCTAGACGAGAGGCTGAAGATCGCGATCAATGTGGCATGCTGCCTAACTCATCTACACACAGAGAGTGCCATCCCTCATGGCAACCTGAAATCCACCAACATCCTGATCGAACTTCCCAACAAAAACGCGCTCTTGACAGACTACAGCCTGCACCGGCTGCTGACAGCAGCGGGCACAGCTGAGCAGGTGCTGAGTTCGGGTGCTCTAGGCTACCTGCCGCCTGAATTCACTAGCACAAGCAAACCTTGCCCGTCTATGAAGAGTGATGTGTATGCTTTTGGGGTCATTCTGCTGGAACTCTTGACTGGGAGAAGTATTCCTGGCAATCCTGAAGTGGTTGATCTGGCGGAATGGGTGAGCTTCATGGCTGTGGAGAATCGGGCTGTTGAGTGCTTCGACTCACATATTTTGGGCGCAGAGAGCCTTCTCCCGCAAACTCTTGATGACATGCTTCATGTTGCTCTGAAATGCACCCTTCCGGCTGCTGAACGGCCCGACATGAAGATGGTTTTCGAAGAGCTTTCTTCGATGGTGGTGTCCTAGCCTCTCCCATCTCGGAGATCAGAGGCATGGTTTTGTTATAACGATTTTTTGAAGTTAGATTAATCACAATTTGTTAGTTAGCTGATATTCATTTTTCAGTTGGGCTGAAGAGCATAATTCAGATTAGCATTGAAGAGAGATCAAAATTTATTCTTGTATATTGTTTCTTGACCATTCTTTTAGTCCTAAATACATTGCAGTTTGATATGTACCGTTTATGTTGTGGAGAGAGAGAGAGAGAGAGAGAGAGAGATGAAAGGTACTTGTGCAGAATCTATTTTTTGATAGGTTGTTTGATATGTGAAAATAGGTTTCGCATAGGATAACTGTTACTTTGTTTGTTTTTTAAAATTAAATTTAGTTAGAGCCTAGAGGTAATTGTAAACATTAATTCACAATTTCACTTGTGAATCGAATATGAAATTTTTGTCTCAGACATTAATCACTCTACTTAACCAATACATATATTACACATTTAAAGAAAAATGTATTAAGATTCGAGAGTTGAAGTTGTTTTCCTCCAACTTATAGGTCGGAGATTCGAGTCATTACGAGGGTAAATGATAAACTATTATTGATCCTCTTTTTTAAGAAAGTTTTTTCTAGTACATTAGCTTCAAATAATTTTACAATTATAGAACGATTAATTTGTTCATTAATGTAGGCTATATAGCAATAAAAAAATACCACTTTTATTATTTCTTTCTTTAAATACAAAATGAAGCAAAATCCTAAATTGTATTATTATATGTGGTAAGATGAAGCAAAATCCTAAATTTTGTTACTTCTTTTTAGCTGATTGTTACTGAATTTCTGAAATACACTATGCAATAATCAATACGATAATAGAAAAATTTAACAAAATCTAGTAGTGTGGAAAAAAGAAATTAAATAAAAAGTTTAGTAGAGAAAATTAATATACATACATAGTCAAGTTGAGGAAAAACTTGGACGTATTCCAAGTATAGCGATTTTACGATATCTGGAATACTACAACAAACCAGAGAATCGGTCCACATTCAATTTGTCACCAATAAAAGTGATAGGATAAAATATAATTAAATTAATTGAAAAGTATAAATTTAAAGAATTATGACTAAAATGTAAAAATAAAAAATAAGATTCTGTTTTTATAATCATGCAAAAATGCATAAATTGAGGACAAACAAAATGAATAATAATTTTTGTGAGGGTAATTTTTGGAAATTTGTATTATAAGTTGGAGGAGGACTAAATAATCAACCTAAATTGAATGATTAGATACATGCCGAGTGATCTATCACGAGCCTAATCTGCAAATCAAACATTTGGTTAAGTTTAATTTTTTTATTAATCATGCATTGCCAGAAATGCAAATACAATTATATTATTCGGAGTCATTTTTGGTAAAAATGAGCGATCTAGCTATTGATAGAGGAAAAGTTGGATACATAGGTACGTTCCGCAAACCTTAATAATTACGGAAAATTAGGGGTATTAGGGTTTTTATTAGGATTTATAATTAGGGTTTATAATTAATTTAGTTAGGGTATAGTAATCCATAATTACATTCAATAAGCATATAACAAGCTACATAATAGTATATCTCATGAGCACCATAATAATATATTTAATAAACAGGTGTTATCAGTGGCTGATGTAGGGGCGGCCGACCCCCTTTGACGGCTAACTTTTATTTAGGGTCGCTGTAAAACAACTATGGTCGCCACTCCGTCTGGATGACTAGAAAAAGAGAAGTGTGACTGTGTGAGAGTGAGAAAAAGAGAGAAAGGTGGACGTATTGTACGAAGAAACGAAAGCTTTGAACATACTAAAAATTATATTTAATTTTTATCATTTCATTCGCTTCCTACATTTTTAGTTCTAGATCCGCTACCGAATATTATATTTCACTTAAGTATTTATAACATAGTAATGTATACCTAATTTCGGAAAATAATCCTGAAAATGGTTGGCCAGCTGGCAAAATAAGTTGTCCAAATCCTTTGCTCCACAATTTTTGTATGGCAACGTATTCTACTATTAAGTATATAATTTTAATAATATTATTAAAAATAAACATCAATATTATATAATGAACCCTTTTTTCATTTATTGATAAAAATGGAATATTACACACCTACGTCAAGTTGTAGCAAACGTAATAAATATAGAAGTTGGACAAGGATGCATGTCACACAAGTAGTATAAAAATTATTGATTTAGTCTAAAAGGCTGCAACAACCCCTACCAAAACTATTGAAATTTCAACTTTAAAAAATAAAATAAAAATTGTGAAATTCATTTCATACTCTAAGTAATTTCAAACTTGTGACTTTGTAATTGCATGAACAACTTGAACCATGCCTCCGTCAAATAAAAAAAAATAAAAAAAAATGATCCATTTATCTAATTACATCAATTTGCTTCTCGTTTGATATTGTGACTGTATAAAAATTTATATTGATGAATACTAATTAAAAAGTTGTTAGTTTTATATTATAATATAATACATAAATTTAATTTTAGAGTAAGTGTAAGCATATGAAAATATAATTTTAAATGAAAATTTATATAATTGAAAAACAAAGGATATAAATTATTGTGAAAGAAGAAATGTAAGGATTTGATGACTATAATCAAACCGTCAATTTTCTAGGATATTAAACTTCATTTTTTTGTCATTTAACAAAGATTTTTCTTTTCGAATTACACGTAACTATATATATATATATGCGTGATATTTTTTAATTTGAAATATCAAATGCATAATAAAGAATAATTTTAAAATTATAGGATACAATTATGGCAATGTATATGTAAAGGGAGTATTTTTATTTTTGGAAATTACAAGTGATCTAGAGTATAACAATTAAAGCACTGTGCCGCACGCAAGTGAGACCATTACACTACATGCAGGCGCAATTTGAATCCAAAACCTCTCCCTAAGAAGTATCTTTAGCCTTTAGGTATTTCAGCCTTGCCACTTGATATAGACTCCATTAGCTTATTAAAGGGAGTATTTGTGAATATATATGTCCCCTTTCCCCCTTTTAAGTCTTTAACCAAATCAATTACTGCTATAATCGTAAAAGTTTAATCAAACGCAAAGTTTCCCAGTAGTTTTAGTCAAAGCGAGGCAATAAGATATAAAATAATTTTATATATTCAAAAATCTAGGGGTGAGTATTTGGATTTCAGTTCGGAATTTTGCCTAATCCGAACCGATCCGAAAATCCGAAATTTTCTAAAAAACCTAACAAAAATCCGAAAATCCGAAATTCAAAAATCTGAAAAATCTGAAAATTATAAAATATTTTTTCTAAATTAATACCATAAGGTTGGTAGTATATAAAAAATCATGTTTCAATATTTATGTAATAAGAGTATAAATTGAAGGTGTTAATGAAAAATAAATAAATAAATATATATATATATATATTACTAAAAATATATTTCGGATTTATTCGGTTTTTTATATATCCGATCAGATCCGATCCGAAAATCCGAAATTTGCCAAAATTGTAATCCGAACCGAACCAAAAATCCTAAAAATCCGAACCAAATTTTAAATTTCGGTTTGGTTCGGATCGGATATTCGGATTTCGGATATTTTGCTCACCCGTATCCCTACATGCATGCAGTTTTTTGATAGATAGAAAGCTGGGTCTCCTAAATATTACACGATAAATGATTCCAAGAAATAGAGCTAATACAATTAGGTAAATCGTATATCTAGATAGATTCTTCCACAAGCGCCAAGTTTCCATTTGAATTATGAAATTTATGTTCAATTTAGGGTTGAATTCATTCAATCTGCAGTTATTATTAGGGTTAGGATCGTGTGTTTTGAATTTCTTTGGTTGTTGGTGTCAAGCCAGTCTACCCTGAAGTTCCCTTAGATGTTAAAATTCCGCTTCCCAACTGACTTGTTCAAGGATGCAGGTCAGCTGTTTGAATTTATTACACCAGAAACGAAGTCTTGGTCCATTCAATTATATTTTTTTTGCAGTATTCCAATTATACTTGAGGAGTTTATTATTAATTTCTTTAAATGTGTAGATAAGATGGGAGACTATTATTCAATTGTGACTGGATATGGACGGCATGATCTTGAGAGGTGGCTTCTAGTCCATGATCTTTGGATCAAGCTCTCGTATTTGCTACCATGCATTCTTATATTTTTATCCAATCGCAGGATGTTCAAGAAAGGCAAGAAACCGCTTAGCTGCAACATATCCTCAGAAACAAGTTTGTTTATTTATTTATATTGACATTCGAAATTTGCAGTTGGCAACTTAGTAACTGTTGGCCATGGTAGGAACCTTAACATCGAGGTAATTTTTTTTGTCAGTTTTGCGATGTCGGTGAAAAAGTCGTTGTTGGGAAGTCTAGGTTGCATGTTACAAATTTCTCACTCTTCAGTTCAGTAAATGTGATAGAAAAAATAAAATATACTAGGTCTTAGTTCATGATGTCAACTCTTGATTCTGCCTATATAGTAATATATGCCTTCAAGATTTGGTCACTTAGAATGTAAGCTTTGGTTCTTGGAGTCTTGGACAATAATAAAGTAAATTAATTGGAGGACAATTTGGAAATGTTCACTTACAAAAAATTTAGATACTTGACACATTAAGTAAGGAGAAAATGCAGGGAATTTTCTATTGATAAAGAAACTGACGAGTACAACCTATTTAGTTTTCTACGTCATTAGATTTTACCAAATCTTGTAGGTGCTATATAATTGCAGTTATTCAAGTCTCATTGTCAAGTCTTCCAAAGCAATGTGTTCCTTTTACTTGTTTGTGGCACTTGTCTTGCTTCCCCTTTTTAGTACGCTATCTTTTGCTGCGCGGTCTATTGAATTTCATGTTGGCGTGATACTTGATTTGAATTCAACGGCTTCACCTGTGGGGCGTATAGGAATGAGATGCTTATCAATGGCGCTGGCTGATTTCTATTCATCTCATGGAGACTACAAAACTAGATTGGTTCTCCATCCGGTAGATTCAAATGGAAGCGTTGTTGATGCTGCTGCTGCTGGTATGGGACAACTTTTCGCTTGCCATAATATTCTGATAATTGCAGCTCTTCATTTTTTGTTGTAATTTGATGTATTCTTACTTGAACATTGCAGCTCTTCATCTGCTGCGAGATGTGAAAGTTGATGCCATAATTGGTCCTCAAAAGTCTGCACAGGTTAACTTTGTGATGGATTTGGGAGATAAGGCTCATGTACCAATTATATCTTTCTCTGCAACAAGTCCCTCCCTCGTTCATCAAACTCCTTATTTTGTTCAGACAGCTCAGAGTGATGCCAATCAAGTTCAGGCTATTGCTTCCATAATTAAAGCGTTCTTGTGGACACAGGTCGTGGTCATCTACGAGGACACAGAATTTGGCAATGGCATCATCCCTTATCTGTCTAATGCGCTCCAAGATGTCAATGCTCGTGTTCCATATAGAAGCGTGCTTCCCAGATCAGCCACCGACGAACTTATAAGCAATGAACTGTACAAAATGATGACCATGCAGACACGAGTTTTTGTAGTGCATACGTCTCAGTTTCTTGGAACCAGACTTTTTCTAAAAGCAAGAGAATTAGGGATGATGACTGAAGGATATGTATGGATCGTTACCAGTGAGATGACTGATCTTTTTAGCTCGATCAGTTCAGATGTTGCTGAGGCTATGCAGGGGGTTCTTGGTGTAAGGTCTCTAATCCCCAAATCTGATAAACTCCATTCCTTTGCGTCTAGATTGAGGATGTTTCGTCAAGATAATCCTGATACAAATCAAGATGAGACAAGTATATTTGGTCTTTGGGCGTATGATACTCTATGGGCTCTCGGTATGGCAGCTGAAAGAGTTGGGAGCAGTAGGTCAAGTGCAACTGAAAATGAACCCAGTGCCAACTTCACTAGCCCTTTTATCTCCGGAGTTTCAGAAACAGGTCCCGAGCTTCTCAAAGCATTGTTGGATACGAGGTTCAGAGGACTTTCCGGAGAATTTAACCTAGTTCAAGGACAGTTGAAGCAGACATCATGTGAGATAGTTAATGTTGTTGAAAGCATAGAGAGGCCTGTAGGAACCTGGACGCCGTTCTCTACCTCAATGGCTACGTTTAGGAGTATCATTTGGCCTGGAGACTCAACGAAAGCGCCAAGAGGTTGGGAAATTCCGATAAAAGGTAAACAGCTAAGAATCGCAGTGCCAAAGAAACCTGGTTTCAACGACTTCTTGCAAGTGCAGACAGATCCTCAAACAAATGAAACAAAAGTCAATGGATACTACAAAGAGGTGTTCGAGTATGTCATGCATTCGTTGCCCTATGCTCTACCGTACAAATTTGTCCCCTATTCATTTATCAAGCCCGACGGTTCAAGAAATGGGAGCTACAATGATCTCGTGTATCAAGTTTCTTTACAGGTGAGTACTTCAGCGAATATATCACTTGTCTTCTTAGCAATTCTTTTGCCACGTTTTTGTTTATTTGAAATTCTTGGTGATGACAGAAAGATTACGATGGTGCTCTTGGAGATATCACCATTACTGCTAACAGAACTGATTATGCGGATTTCACTATGCCATTTGCAGAGGGGGGTGTTGCCTGTATAGTTCCCATAAAGTATGAGGATGTGAATGATGTGTTAATATTTTTACAGCCCCTTACTATACAACTATGGTTAACCACTGCTATCCTTTACATCTCGACCGCTATGGTAATTTGGACTCTCGCAAAGAGGGTCGTGCAAAGCTCCAGGGACTCGCTCAGTCAACATGTTGGCATGAGTTGCCTCTTGCCATTCTTTCCCGGTGAGTGGTGACATATCCTCTACCTTTCCCGCTTCTTATTTTGCTTCATCTGATTAGTCCCCATCGTATTCATTTGCTTCCAGGAGAACGGATCGAAGTCATCTTGATTTGTCTGATTCTGGTGACGTGGGCTTTTGTAGCAAATCTGCTTAACTCAACCTACACTGCCAGTTTATCTTCCAGGCTCACGATTGCGAATCTTCGAGGGAGTGTGACAAATGTGGAGCAACTTATCGCCAACAGAGACTATGTTGGGTATCAAGATGGTTCGTTTCTTGAGAGTTACTTGATCAAGTTGGGATTTGATTCAGCTAAACTAAAGAATTATACATCTGCCTATGGTTGTAAAAAAGCTTTATCCTTGGGAACCAAAAACAACGGTATATCGGCCTATTGCGATGTCTTGCCCCACATCAAGGTCATACTATCTCAAGCGTGTGGCAAGTACATGATGATCGACCCTGTCTATCGCACAGACGGATTCGCCTTTGTAAGTGCCGTTACCTTTCAACTCATATACTTTAACAGGTGGATTCTTGTGACGACGTCTCCATGATAATTGTGATTTTTCTTAATGATAATTGTCACTTTTATCTGTCTATATGCACCGTGAAGACGTCCTCACAAGAGTCTTTGCCTATACTATATGTGGTGGTGCTGCATATGAAACTATAGCATCATTTGCTATCTGTTTGTGAATGGCAGGCTTTCCCCAAAGGTTTTCCTGCTGTAGCTGACATCTCTAGAGCCATAGTTCAGTTGACGGAAGCTGGCACGATTCATGAGCTTGAGCGGCACTTGCTCAAGCCGAAGTGTGTGGATCCTGACGGTGGTAGCCCCCTGCCTGCCAGAGTATCGTTGCAAAGCTTCTCTGTGCTCTTCGCCATCACGGGTTTTGTAACACTGACATGCTCTCTTGTTTCACTGGCCCTCCATCTACACAACAAGAGATCTCTTGATCAAAGGATTGCAGACTTGAAAGCCAGTGCCTGCTCAAGAATCCGGCGCTATTTAAAACGAGACCACGGTCCTTCTTCTCCTCCGGCGATAGGACAAGTCGAAGAAATTAGGTCGTCTTCAAATGATGGTGTCATGGAGATAGAGGTTATACCCTATGACCACTGATATTCGAATATCTTTGTTGTTACATGTCTTATTACAAATATGTTTAGATCAACAAAAGAGAATGTTTTTTTTAGATCAACAAGTTATATTGTTCTATACAACTCTTTTCCTCAACAACGAGGTAATGCACTCAGTTTCCCTGCCTCCCACTCAAGTTCCCCGTGGATACCGAAAATCCACTTCGACCCACCATCAAAGAAAAACCTTCACTAAACAAAAAAACATCAAAAGTGATTCCAATAGCTCCGATCATCAATTCGGTAATCGCCATCGCCTTGGAAGAAACAGCCATGCAAACCCCTCCAATTCTCTTATCAATCCAAAATTCCTATTCCACAAAACAAGCACTCGTATAAGAAACATCATCGTGAACTAAATGTCTTTCCTGCCCTTGCCCCAAATGCCTTGATATCACAATTTGGAGATGATATAGGGGCAAGTGGAGGGAAATTTTGGAATTGCATGAAAAGCGCGGTTGACTCCGGCTAGCTTAGCAATCTCTGGTTGGCCCAAGATGGAGAGAACGAGAGCTATGCAGGATTCTGGTATGCCGGTGAGCTCGGTTCTTGACCCGTCGGTCTCTCCTGGGGTAAAAGAGATGTTGGCTCCCATTTCCCGGTGGAGTGGAGGGAGGGAGGGGTTGATTTTCGGGGAGCCACCATTTTAGTTATACATAAGAATTTTAGACTGAAAATGGGTGTGATTGTCTGTGCTTTGCCATTCGGATATGCTGATTTTGGTGGGGTTGGGTCGCCTCTAAAAATGGTTCAAGTCGGACCCTAAAATAGCAATTTATACTTATTTGGACCACAATGGACCTTGCATTCTAAACAACTAGTTCAAAGTTAGAGCCTAAGAATGTATAATTTATAATCTGAAATATGTAGAGAATTTTTTTTCAGAGATGGATATAAATGTCATAATGCAATGTTAGACTGATTTGAAATGCACAAGAATCGTAGTTTAATGGCTATATTTTTTTTATAAGGGGTTAAATATAACAAGTGTGGGTGTGATAGAAGGTAACTTTCTATTTGATGTAGCTTCCACCATATTTCCAGCTCTTTCCTTTTTAACACTATTTGTATCGGCAAAAACAATTATCGTCCGAGGACAAACTTCAACACGCACAAATAAGAGCGACAACAACGGCGTGTGATTAAGCACTCACCGCCGTGCTTATATGCCAAAGCACATCGGTGCCAGCCACATTCCACGGTGTGCTTACGCTCTGCGGAGTGTATAAGCACGCTACAGGCTCCGTCTCTCGTCGTCCAATCTGCACTGCCCGTGTTGCACATGGACCAGTGCTGTAACTGGGCATGAAAATTGTCCTGTTTAATTAATTTTAAAAAATTGAAATAAGGAATTTTAAATTAATTTTTTAATACTCTTCCTAGCCGTGGAGATTAATGATATTCTTCCTCATTTTTAATTTTTTTTATTCTTATTTTCATCTATAAATAACCTTATTTCCCCACTTCATTCTTCACATTTCTACATCACATTCTCATCCCTTTTTTTCTAAATTTTCTTCAATTTTTCTACAAAAGCCTTCAACTTATTTTCTTTTGCAAATTCACCACAATGGAACCAAACAATTACGATCCAAACATTTCTTACGAAATTCAAATCTATAATTATCTTAGGTCTCTTGGAGTCGATCCTACCAAACTCAACTTCGATCCTGCAAATCAACCATTCTTTCCAATTCCTCCAACTATTCCAACTTTTCAAATGAATCCACCATCCGCATGAATTGGTACTCAGTCGACACACTCTGCATCTCCCTGTATTGGATCATCGTCTCCCCGTGGACATAGTGCGATCCAATTTTCCGAAGAAGAGATTCTCATATGCGATGTCCGATATGCGTGCTTAGTAAACGAAACCCGCACGATCTTCGAATTCTATGTCTACATTACTGAAGATCCAATCGTTGCCGCTAGGTCTTTACGGGAGAAAATAGCCGAGAGATACAACGAGGTACGTCCTGAAGGCGCAACTCACTGCACAACTCGTATACTTCGAGCCCACATCGATAGGGCAACCCAGATATTCAGAAATTCTGCACCCTCTCCAACCACGTGGAGTTCCAATGAAAGAGCGGCTCGAGTGAGACATATATTATCAAAGAGACACAAAACATATATCAAGACGAAAATAGAAAGCCTTCCAAGTACCTCTAGACTCGGGAGAAGGTGCGCCACTACGAGAAGTGGTCGGGCGGTGAGGATCGGGCGAACCGAAGAGGACGAAGACTACCTCAAATGGCACATACACCACAAGTGGGGATGTCGATTCAAGCGAGGACGCGGGTGAGAGAGTGGGGCCGAGTAGAAGCCATCAGATGAGACAAAAGACGGCTAAGGTGGCTCAGCACAAGAAGAAAGGGAAAGTGCCAGCCACATCTTCTGTGGAGATAGATGAGATAAAGAAAATGGCGGAACAAATAAAAAAAATGAATGAGAATAGTTTAATGGCAATATACTACAACACCTTTTGCAGAGACTTGTCTGGCGATGACGACGAAGGAAAGATGAAGCACCGCCGGTTTTTTGCTATGCTCAAGGTGTAATTGAGACTTTCTTAGTTGTAGTTTTTAATTCAATTATGTGGGTTTTTTTATTTCAATTATATATTTTTAATTTCAATTATGTAATTTTTTATTTCAATTATGTATTTTTAGTTGTTTTAATGATATTAGTATTTTTTGTTTATTTACAAATCAATTTAATTGGAATATATATTAATAAGAAAGAATTTAAAAAATAAGAAATGAGAAATGTAAGTGTGGGTCACATAAATGCTGTAAGTGAAGTGCTTTATAGTGCTCATGGATTGTGAGTGTTTAATTATAGTAATTAAAAATAAGTGAATAGTGTAAGTGAACATTAAGAAAGACATCCATCAACTCTCTCATTATGATTCCATCAACATTTTAGTTCTCTCTCTCTTGAATGACTATATATGCAACAAATGGAGCTAACAATAAATCAAAACCCATAACAAAAAAAAAAAAACAATAAGAGCACCCATAGTCGGAGTTTGGCATGCGCATGGGACTGTGAAGTGACATGCCTAGTTGGCTTAGAGCACCCATAGTCGGAGTTTGAATTTTTGGAAAGTTACCAAGATGGTGAAGCAAATTGTTCCCACTAAGTTGCAGGCGACGGTGGGTCCCACTACCTACTCACACTCGTACGAATGAAGCCACTCGTCCCAAGCAGCCACAACTTGGGTGCGTACAGTTCATGTGCCCACCGTGTGACTGGACAGTCGAATGGTGCGGGTCCAACATACTTTTTGATTGAGTTTGAATTTTGGGATAATTGTCATTTAAATCATAACTTTTCGTTGACTTCTGGTCAATCTCATAACTTTTGAAACTGGAACATAAAA
>JAYDZE010397467.1:0-16954 GCA_034509125.1 Monilaria moniliformis | reverse complement strand
GAAGACTCATTTCCCAAATGCGTTTTACCCATTTTTAGTAGTAAAAAAAAAAGTTTCCCGTTTTTGGAATTTTTTTTCTAGATCCTCCTAGATCCGGAATTTTGCCGTTAGGACAGTAGGTAAGTATACAACTATATCAAATTAAAACATTACTAAATCTTATTATAAAAGGAGAGATATGCAAACTTGTTGTCTCCATGGTATAGCTGCAGAGCACTTGAGCATTTGAATATTATCCCTCAAACATTTCTCCATAAAACCCCAAACACATTCCCATATTCAACCAAGTCTCTTCATTTATTTCTCAACAAAATTAATCCAGAACAAACGGTACATAAATGGCAGGGAAGAGGAAGATGAAATGGCAGGACTATTTCCCGAGCTGTTTCAAGCCCGAGGCCCCAGACTGGGGCAAGAAGAAGCCCGTTGCCAAGCAAACCTCGTTTGCGAGGATCTTGATGCCGGATCTCAGCAGCTCCACGATACTCTCCGAGGATCTCTCCATCTCCCTCGCGGGCTCGAATCTGCATGTCTTCACGCTGCAGGAGCTCAAGGTCATCACGCAGAACTTCTCGTTGAGTAATTTCATAGGCGAAGGCGGGTTCGGGCCGGTCCACAAGGGATTCATCGATGACAAGCTCAGGCCGGGTCTAAAGGCCCAGCCCGTCGCCGTTAAGCTCCTCGATTTGGATGGAGGACAAGGGCACCGAGAATGGCTGGTACGAATCAATAGGTTATCTTGACTTTGTTTCTTCATGGGAATCCATCGCCGCTAGTCTGCATTTGCTCTAGTCAATTTTCTTTTGATACCTATTTTTTACTTATCATTTTTGTGCTTGATGCAATATGGTTGACTTTTGGTTTAATTATGTTACAGACAGAAGTAATTTTTCTTGGTCAATTAAGACATGCCCATTTGGTGAAGTTGATCGGATACTGTTGCGAGGAAGAACACAGGCTTTTGGTATATGAGTACATGCCAAGGGGCAGCCTCGAAAACCATCTTTTTAGAAGTAAGTTAATTTTATTTAGTAATGTAGAAAAGGTTATGGAAAAGTCATTACATGGGATTTTTGGAACAATTTGATAATATTTTACTGTTTAACAGACTATATAATTAACTTGTTAATTTAACAAAAAAAGATATTGGGACGATGTATTTGTTTATCTAAGTGTCACGTTGAATGAATCAATCTTTTCTTGGTAGGTGACAACTGCCAAAGAATTTGATTTAAATAAGTTGCTACACTTTCTCTATTAATCTTTTAGTATAACCATTCTTGATTTTTATTGGGCAAATTTGAGATAAATTGGTGCATCATTCCACACATTATAAAATTTATATTTTAATTTTTTACATGATTGATGTACAAGAGAAGAAAATTTGTGATCAGGAATTATTAGACTACCTTCCTTCCAAAGTGCTAGTTGAATCCTGTATTAATTGAATAGATTTGAAAAATAAAATAAGCTTAATGTTTTTTCACACTCTTAAACATGATTTGTTTAACACAGGATTTTCTGTTTCACTTCCGTGGCCAACAAGAATGAAGATTGCTCTTGGAGCAGCCAAAGGGCTTGCCTTCCTCCACGAAGCCCAAAAGCCCGTTATATACCGCGATTTTAAGGCATCCAACATTTTGTTAGACTCGGTAAGAACAATCATTTTTATTTTAAACAATTGTCATTTTTATTCAAAATAAGTATTTTTAGTTATATATATATTCTCAAATTAAACAAGCCCGCATTGTTTGCAGGACTATACACCCAAGCTCTCCGATTTTGGGCTAGCCAAAGACGGTCCAGAAGGAGACGACACACATGTCTCCACACGAGTCATGGGCACTCAGGGCTACGCCGCACCTGAGTACATCATGACAGGTCATCTGACAGCAGCGAGCGACGTATACAGTTTCGGAGTAGTACTACTCGAGCTGCTCACAGGACGGAGATCAGTAGACAAGACCCGACCCTCGAGGGAGCAGAACTTGGCCGAATGGGCGCGGGCCCTGCTCAAGAACCCGCGCAAGCTGAGCCGCGTGATGGACCCCAGGCTGGAAGGACGGTACTCAGAGGCCGGGGCCCAGAAGGCAGCGGCACTTGCATACCAGTGCCTGAGCCACCGCCCCAAACTCCGGCCGACGATTAGCGAAGTGATCAAAGTCTTGGAGCCGCTGCAAGATACCGACGGCATCCAAATCGGCACCTTCGTCTTCGTCTCCACGGATGGCGATTTGCAGAGAGAAATATCGAGCAACGGAGAGAAACACAAGGAGACGAAGAGAGAGAACGGAGCTTATCACCAGAAACATAGACTTCACTAAACCCAGAAACAGAGGGCCAGGTCTCCAAAATCGCCGCCCACTTTCACGGAGATGAATTCGCCGCTGCACCACCGCATGAGGAGAGCACAACTAAAATGATGAATAAACAAACTGTAAATGCAGACTTTTTTGTACATAATATTCACCATTGCTGCTGCTGGTTTGTGTAGAACTACACATTTGATCAGGCTAAGTGTAATCATCATCATTTTGTCATCATTTTTTTTTTCTTTTGATTCATTTGAATTTTGTGATTCTTTTTCTGCCATGATAAGGGAGGATTGGTTATTTTTGGAATATTGGTACTTAACCTATATAATAACTGCACTTAATATATACAGTAATTGCACTTTCACAGTTCTATAACTTTCTTGTAATTATATCACCTATGGGATTTAGACCCGGACAATAAAAGTACAAATACTTTATAAGTAAAAACATGCTTAATATAAAACATAATCCGCATATTTGCAAAGAGAAAGATGCATACAACTATACATAGATAAGCATACTACTACACAAAAATATGCATATTCAAACAAAAACGTACATAATATAAAACATAAACCTGCATATTTGCAAACAGAATCATGTATATAATTGTACATAAATATGCATAATACTATATTGAAACATGCATATTGTCAAACAAAAACATGAATAATATAAAATCTAAATATGCATATTTACAGACAGAAACATGTTACAACTATACATAAATATGTATATTCGCAAACAAAAATATGCATAATATAAAATAGAAACATAAAAAGTTTACAAAAAAAAAAAACATGCACATATAAAATAATAAGATTTATATTATAAAAAACAAAAATATGCATAGTAAAAAACAAATTCCTGCATTTATCTCACTTTTGCACATCTTTCTCTTTCTCTCTTTCTCGCATATCTCTCGTTTGTTCTCACTTAAAATCATGTCAAATCAATGTCATTTGTTGATCCATTGTCTTCTTTCTCTGCATTTTTGGATCAATCTACTAAAAAATATGGTTATACATTGATTTTATGATGAAATCCCTTCAAATAAAAGAGAAAAGTTCTAGATATATTGCAAAAAATTAAAATTTATATATGTTTTTTTTGTGTAGCATTATTCATTTTTGTGTATAATATTATGCACTTTGTGTTTGGGTCTAATTTGTTCATCCTTTGCTTTCTTTCTCAATCTTTTTGATCAATCTACTCAAAAAATATGGATATACTCTGATTTCACAATGAAATAATCCCTTCAAGTAAAAATGAGATAAGTGCCATATACATTATAAAATTTTAGAGTTTATACATGTATTTTTTATTTCAACATTATGCATTTTTTATGCAACATTATGTATTTTTTTTGTTTGACATGAAATGCAAAACTATAAAATCAAAAAATACTGAAAATTAGAAAAATGCGGGAAAAAATGAATAAAATTTCAGCAAGATGTGTGGTGGAGATTCAGATCTATATACCATCTAAGGGAGGGGAATCTATACATCGACTCTTATATATTATATAATTTTATTTTAAGTGATAACTTACAATAATAATTCATTCATAAAGGATTAAAACAAAATTGGATCTCATTAGGAATAGAATCCAACCATGTATATAAATAAGGGATAATTGCCATTTAAATCATAATTTTTCGTTGATTTCTGGTCAATTCCATAACTTTTGAAACTCGAACATATAATGATAACTTTTGATATTTTCTCAATTATCCCACAGATCAAAATTTCGGTAAATTGGTGGTGACGTGTCAGCCGTAATTCAACGAAAAAGTTAAGATTTAAATGACAATTATCTCATCGACATTGTTTTGAAGAACGAACGTTTTGTCCACGTCCGAAATTCCGACTGACACGTCATCACCAATTTCACCGGAATTTTGATGTGTGAGACAGTTGAAAAAATGTCAAAAATTATGATTTTATGTATAGTTTCAAAATTTATAAGATTGATTAGAAATCAACAAAAAATTATAATTTAAATGACAATTATCTCTATAAATAAATACACGCACTTGAATTTAAATTTGGAAGTGAAAAAGTGGGTAATTTAAATGGAAGGAAACTCCCTTCTGACATACAAAGAGCTCCCTTATTGGCATTGCCTTCCGCCCTAAACATATAATACCAAATAATTCTGTAAACCCGCAGAACAGCTGCCTTGAACTCAAGTAGAGATGTCGACACTGGACACCGACGTCAACATGGTTCCGGCTGGAGAGGGCTCATCCGGCGCCGGCCCTTCCAATACCATGCCACAGCCGCCGCAGTCCTCCAAGAAATCCAAAAAATTTGAGATTAAAAAGTGGAACGCTGTCTCGCTCTGGGCTTGGGGTATTATTCTAATTCTACTTCTATTTTCTGATTCGTATTGATTTATTACGAGTATATGCGACTAGGAATTCGTTCTGAAATTTTTGTGTGATTTTGATGGATAAACCCTAATTCGTACTGTTGCAGATATCGTGGTCGATAATTGTGCTATTTGCAGGAACCATATCATGGATCTATGTATGTCTCTTCTTCTCTTGTTTATACTTCTTTTCCTATACTTGCTTCGGTTCGATCCGTTTTGTTTAATTTTGGTAATTTTTGTTAATAGGCATTGAGTGCCAGGCTAATCAAGCTAGTGCGACGAGCGAAGAATGCACGGTTGCTTGGGGTATGTTGCGATACTTCAAATCCTTACAATCTTTTACTCTTCTGCATTCCTTTATTTTTCACAGTTTTTTGTTTGTACTTTTAGGCCTTGTTTACTTTGAGAATTTATAATTTAGTATATGATAGTTTAATGATAAAGGCAGATAAATTAGTAGATCTTTATGTTCTGATGCATTAGGAAGAAAGGATTGAATAAATCATATTCCACCTCCTTGGGCAGACCCACTTGAAATCAAGAAAAGTAAAGATTGAATTACTTTTTTATTAAACTACTCTATCCACCAAAGTATAAGCATTATGTTATTAGATTGGATTGTATGTCATCTGGGGCCTGTAGTCATTATTGTGTTATTAAGATAAATATTTGTTGTTGATGAATTGGAAGAGACTAGCTATTGGAGGCTAAGTTTTCCCTGAGTTGTAGATGAGTCATTGAGAAAGGAAAACTATATGACAGTAAATTAAGAATTTGAATGGTTGTTTGCTGTTAAGAACTAGAGATCAAATTTTCATTATCCTACGTCTTCTAGTTTCTATTTTTCCTAGTCTTTATAAACTCTACAAAAGGTTAATCATCACAAAGTGAGAGTTCATTAATAGCTACCTGTGGCCATAAGATGCCCGACCCATAAGATACCCGACCAACAATAACTAATTGTTTGAGTCAAAACATTACTCAAATTTCAAACTCCACAGGCGATGGATATCTTGCTGCTGCTCTTTTGCTCTAAATTTGTTTCCTTTTGTCTTTCTGCACTAATATACTCATTCCATTTGAAACTAGCTCCTATGATTATTTACTGACAAATAGAGAATTGCCTAAAGGTAAGTGTAGCCTTATAGACTACTAAATTGAAAATTGATAAAATGTGATGCTGTTGTTTTAGATATTGCCATGATGCCATTTGGGCATTCACAATGAGTGTCCCTTAACCATCCCTTAGCCATCTCTTAGATAGACTTCACATCACTTTTTCCTTCATTTTTTACTCCTTTCTTAACATCCACAAGCTTATTCTTTATTAATCTGTTATTTTTACTATTCATGGAGTTTATCATTTTTTTTATATGTTTTAATTGAATTGAATATGTGATTTAATTAAAAATACGAATATAATTAAAAAATCTTAAATATTGAAAAACGAAACTTGCATAGTTAAAATCTTAAAATTACATAAGATTTTGTAGAGTTGAAAGGCCGGCTGCCCTATCCCGTCTGGTTGTTGTTGGAAGTATTTTTCATGCGTTGCCAACGTATTTGCTGATGCAACGTGTTTTTCTTGGTATTTCTTAAGTTTATATTAACTTTGCCTAAGTATGGCCATTTTATGACCGGCAATGTTGTGCATGGCAGAGAGCATGAAATTTGCTGAATGAAATTTCTTATATTGTCGGTTCTATGTTTTGCTGGCAACTTATAGTTAACTTGAAGGAAGTTTTAGTTGTGGTCTTTTAAAATGAGATTAGCAGTGCCTTCACTATATTCCATGCGGCACAACTCATCATCCTGGATCATAATTGTTTACTGTATTTATCTGTCCTTGTATTATAGTTTCTGGCAGTTTTATATTTCTTTGATATTTTTCCTCCCATGATTTCAATAGGGGTTTGCAACCATGCGTTCCACTTCCATTGCATCAGCAGGTGGCTTAAGACTCGCCAAGTTTGCCCTCTTGGTAAGTTGTTTTCCACGTTGGATACTATACCTAAGCATTTTATTATTGCGCTATGATGGCATCTTACGGTCAACAATAATTTGCAGATAACAGCGAGTGGGAGTTTCAGAAGTATGGCCACTAGACTTTGTTACTGGAGCGGACATTGGCTTCTTCCTTCAAGTTTGGTCAAGAGAATAGTAGTGTTCCTATTGTTTCTTCTTGGGGAAACATTAAAGAATCGGAAGCCTTGAATCATCGTATTTATGTTAACTTACAGAATCCTTCTACATCATTTGGAAATCCTTCTTTTGTTAAACGGAACATCATCAGACATCTTTTGCTCTGGTTAGCTATTTTGAGCACCATCTTACTATGCTAATGATTTGTGGATATAGAAAAGCTGTTATCTACTACTGTTTCTCTTTGTGGCTAGTCATTTGTTTCTTTCTATTTTGTGTAAGTTCTTACACATCTTTGTCTTATGATCTGCTAGAAAGATTAATAGTATATAATTTGAGTTCTGGTCCAAGTTGTGGAAATGCCAGTTTAATTTTGTGACTAGGAAAATATGCAACCACTTTTAAATGATTTGATTTTTCTTTTCATTAAACTTTACCAGTGCTTCAATTTTGAATGTTAGATAAGGAGGGAAAAGAAAATAAAAATTAAAGGGTGAGCAGCTCTAATAAATTTAATATACTGAAGTTCAGTATCCATTGAGCTCTGAAATAATCATATTGGGCCAGCAGATCTCTCCCAGTCAATCAACATATACCACACTCCAACTTCCATGGCAAACACCTCACAATTATCCAAATAACCATTATATCATCATGATGTCATTTTATATAATATATTTATATAAGGGTATTTGGATATACAAAAATAATGTGTGGGTCTATTGGAGTGGAGCCATATGTATAATGCTCATCAGTGCTGGTGCTCACATCTTCTCAACTAATAATTATCAGTTGGATTAGAGCCATATGTATAATGCTCATCAGTGCTGGTGCTCACGTCTTCTCAACTAATAATTATCAGTTGTGGCTCAAGATTTCATTTTTAGACAAGAATCCACCTTAACTTTCTAAATTTAGTTCTTCCAATTTTTTTAATTGATTAAATTTATAACATGCAACTATGGTGGTTCATGGTTGTACTGTAAGTTCTGTAACTACTGCTGTAGTGTCTTCAATGAAAGAATTAGCAGAGCTGCTTTCATAAGCTTCCACAGCTTTTTTAGGTCTTGAACTTGATGGCCATTTATGGTGATTATGGTTTTTTTTTTTTTCTTTCATATTCCATTGAATTTTAGACTTGGGCATGAATTATAACTTGTAACATATATATTCCTTGATATTGTTTGGATTCGAGACCAGATTTTGACCACTCTACTGTATATCCAACTATATTTTATGAAGCGAGTTTTGTACGATATAATTATTATATTGAAAATATTGTAGCCAAAATACTTATCAAATTATTCTCACATTTTTTTTAAAGTCACACACTCACATATACATAGTGGCGGACGCACAAAAAAATATTGGTAGGGGCTGAAACCCTCCAACTTCCGATTTTTCGGTCTTCGAAGTATCGACTCGGTAAGAGCTAAAGACAATTTTCGAGAATTTCCATAAATATTAAAATTTTAAAAAAATAGTTTTTTTTGTAGGGGCTTAAGCCCCTCCCCTTCCTAGTGTGTGTCCGTTTATGAATTAGGGCAAAGAAAAAATCTTAGTGGAAGCTGCATGTGAAATGCTTGAATAGATTTAGTAAAAGCAATTATTGGAATCATAAGTGTCCACGTGATTTAAGTAGCTCTACATCACATGGCTTTTAAAATCCACCCAAACTTTTTAAATATTACTTAAGATCAATATGAAACGAAAACTAATTATATGATCACAGCTAAAAAGATAAATAGCAAAAAATAACGCCTTGCAATCCCAGTTGGATCCACGATTGCAAAATTCTGTAACATTTATTGTATTTATGAGTAATTGATATATGACAATGCAAGATTCAAAAAAAATGATCAGAGTTTGCATATATATATGGAAAATAATTAAGAGATTCTATTTTATGAGTAATTGAAGCATGACAGTGTAAATTCACAAAAAAGATAAGAATTTGCATTTATGGAAAATAATTAAGATACTCCATAAGCGTAATTCAGTGGAAATTTAAAAAAATTCAACAAGTGTCTATCATCCATAAGGGTGAGCAAAATACTCGAAATCCAAATATCCGAACCAAACCAAACCGAAATTTCAAATTTGGTTATGTTTTTTTCGGATTTCTGTTTGGTTCGGTTTTAATTTTTGGCAAATTTCGATTTTTCGGTTCGGTTCGGATATACTATAAACCGAAAAAACTCAAAAAATTGAATTTATATTTAATATTATAATATATATATATAATAATAATAACTATATATATAATAATTTTTTGGATTTTTGGATTTTCGATTTTTTGAATATTTTTATGAAATTTTGGTTGTTTCGATTCAGATCAGTTTTCATAGATTGGATTTTAACTTTTCAGGTTCGATTTTTGGGTAATTCTGTTCGTTTTTATTTTTTATTTTTTAATTGATTTTTCGGTTCGCTTCAGTTCTGACCGAAAACCGAACCGAAAACCGAATATTGACCCCTAACCATTCATGCCATAAACACAGTAGCAGGAGTTTTAAAACTCCTGCTATTTTTTTTCTTCCAAAAACTTACTAAAGCTTTACAAAATTTAAATAATTAATATTAGAATTGAAATGTAATAATTTTTTTAATATATATATATATGTGTGTGTGAAAAGAAAAAGAATCACGTCTCAATTAGTGAAAGTAATCAGTAAGTGATTATATTCGATATTGATGAAATTTAATAGTTTTTAGTCAAAAGTTGGAGTATGGGTGAAAGGAAAGTGCCTCGAAATTCGAAAAAATGTGTATTGAGTAGTGAGTCGAGTGGACAAACCGCGTCATTTTATTATATTAACAAAAAAACAAATAATACCGATGAGATATGACACATTTCTCTATAGAAGCTTACACTACCGTACACCATTATTCATACGGTTCGCGTCAAAGTCGGCGAATTAAAAAAAATACTAATGAATAAATAATATATATAGAGAGAGATGAATTTGAATTTTCGTAAATATTTCATATGTCCCGAATAAGTGTTTCTGTAAGTCAATAATTTTTACGTGTTGTATAAAATCAAGCCGAGCCGTATATTTACATGCTCAAGCTCGATTCCTTTCTATTTTATTGTTCTTAAATTTGACTCGCAAAATCGCCATTTAGCATGTCAAGTTGTTATCGGAACCAAACCTAATTATTTGGAAGCGTTGTATATGTTCTATCATTTACTCGTTTTTGCTCCATATATAAGATAATTAAAAAAATCACAAATTTTAAATTAAAAATCATTAAAATAATTACCATTAAGTTTTTTTTTTGAGGTATTAGCACATCATACTAGAGTAATATTAGTACAATATAATATATTATATTTTGTTAAATATTTTGACCAGTTTGGTTTAATCCAAAGTTCATGGTTCATATAATATAAAAGTAAATAATTAGCACGCAGCGCAAAATTATTTTGCCGGGCACGAAGTTGCGTAGATTATGCCACATTGCTACATTTCTTTAGAGTGAAGGAAACTGTAATGCCGCCACAATCTGCGCTACAATTAAATCTACCCCACATGTCATTTCTCTAAAAAAAATTAAATACCACAAATTTCCATTTTTGCTTCTTTTCTTCGATCAAAATAACTAGGGGTGCGCAAAATATCCGAAATCTAAATATTCGATTCGAACCAAATCGAAATTTTAAATTGAGTTCAGAATTTTTGAAATTTCGGTTCGGTTCGGATTACATTTTAGGCAAATTTCGGAGTTTCGGATCAGATCGGATATGTTAAAAACCGAATAAATACGAAATCCGATATATATTTTTAGTAATATATATATTCTAATTAACACCCTCAATTTTACACTGTCATTATATGAATATTGAAGCATAATAATATCTATACTACCAACCTTATTGGTATTAATTTAGAAAACTCATTTTAGAATTTTCAGATTTTCGGTTCGGTTTTTTGGATTTTTTTATGCAATTTTGAATTTTCGGTTCTGGTCAGATCTAAAGTTCAGATTTCGGATTTTTGGATTTGAATTTTCGAATAATTTGATTCGGTTCGGATTTAATTTTCAGAAAATTTCATATTTTCGGATCGGTTCAAATTAGGCAAAAATCTGAATTGAAATCCAAATGGTCACCCCTAAAAATAAGGTTACTACTAGGTTCATAGTTCAATGACATCTGTCGTAAACTTGTTGCATAAAGTTTGACCAAATTTATCACTTAGTAGCTTAAATAAATTTGATAGTTTAATATTATTTGCACATGGAATTCTAAAATAAGGCAATTATTTGGAAAATAAAAACTTAGGCCAATACTATTTTTTTAAAGGTTATAACAATTCGAAAAGTATATACAGGTAGGCAATGTTTGATAAATTAGTACAATTCAAATAATACAGGTAGGCAATGTACCCTCGGTTTCTATACTCTAATTAGTATTGGCATAATTTAGGCAATTTAATGTACATTCGAAGTGTTATTTGTTGTAGTACAATTTAGTCACACAATTTATAGGCATAACTAAGTACAATTATTACCCTAATTAATATATGATTTTTATTATTTTTAACTTATTATAATTTGATATTTCATAATTGAGTTCGTCTAAACAACACAATTAGTTATTTTGGGGTTTAAATGATAAGTCTAGACAAGTATACTTTCTAAAAGTTTTGGAATTTGATATTATCTAAATGTTAAAGAGAATTATTTGATTAAATTAAATCTGAAAATGCGAGGTGAATGCTTTTGCTTTAGAAGTAGAGATAAAAAGCATAAGCTAAATTAAATGAGTAAATATCACTGCATAACTATCATCTTTAAAGTATTTTTAGGGACATCCAAACGATGAAGGCTTTTTCTGTAAGCAGAGAGGTCTAAGGATCAAAATTCACGATCTACTTTCCTCAAGTCGAAAAAGTATTGCCTTTAACATAATTGTCTTGAATAGTTTTAGCAACCAATGCTTTTAATTCATGAGTTATACTTGTTAAATAATTTCGCGTTATTATTATCAACATTAATTGCTTAGCAATTATTTTTGACACTATTATTCTATATAGCATCATCTTTGCACACTAGAATGTTAATAGAATTCTATTGTATCAATTCTTATCGGCCGTGATGGATTGAATAATTTTGAACTTATAAAAAAAATACTTCATCCAATTCAAGAATAATGACAAAATTCATGATTTATACTTGTTAAATAATGACTGGTAGACGAGTTCAAACGAACTCTTATATGAATATACGGACACGTTTATGTGTTTATGTTTTCGTCGGTTTTCTTATACTTTGGGGCTGAACTCTGAACTCTAAACTCAATTTCTTATTTTTCTCTTTCTAATTCTTCAACTCCATGTTTTTAAATATTTATAACGGATTAGATAATCATATCAAATGAAATGAATTAGTGTTGTGTTATTAAGAAGTATATACTACCATAATCCTATAAATCAAATTATTAATTTTGTGACACGAGTATTTATATATGCTATGAACACCGCAAAACATAATTAAATGTAAATTACTTATCCCTAAATTACGATGTTAAAGTAGTGTTATGATGTAAAAAGTAATTACCTTTATCTCCTAGCGTGCTTGTAGGGTAGATGATGTGTTGGGGTTGGGGCCGTAAAAATCATGAAGAAATAATCAACAAGGCGACTAAAGTAAATACTACTATTACTTTCTCAGTTTCAAATAAGTGTTCAAGCATCGAATTTTATACTGCCTTCCCCACGAAAAATAATCGTATTTTTCCATTTTGGTCCGTTCACCGAAAATAGTCTCATTTTATTTATGTAAAATTTCTCACAACACAATACTTCTAAACATCAATCTATTTACAACTTATATTACTAGGACCCACCACTTTTAATCTCTCCAACCACTTTTCTCTCTCTCTCATACTTTATCAACCAATTTTTCTCTCTCCACTCACTTTTCTTTCCCATCTCTCTTACTTTACCAATTGTACATGAAAACCCGTGACGTCCACCAATTAGACTATTTTTGGCTGACGGATGAAGTACTTATTTATCTTCGTAAGTGTGGTCTGGTTTTTCGACAAGAATTTTAATAAATATTAAATAAGTGTGTAAATAAGTAGAAATAGAGACTTGTATTTATTATATAATATTGTGTTTAATTATAAATATTAGAAAGTGTGTGGATCATGCTTAATATTTGTATAAATAAAAGTAAAATATAAGGAGTCAATAGTGAAGTAGTTTTCAAAAATAAAAAGTGCATACTTTTAACGACGGACTAGCAAAATAAACAAACTTATAAAAATAGATGAAGTATTATATAAAAAATACAACCTATATATTTACTCATTTTAATTTTAATTATTAAAGTTTGCAATACTATAGCTGCATTAAACAAGTGTAAATTCGATAATTTTACATTTTTTTGTGTAAAATTATGAAATAAAATACTTTTACCCAACAAGATTAAGTGAATATCTGAAATTTGGATAGAATTTGGAGCATTGAAGGCCGAAATATGATATAGCCGTTAGTTACGGCATGATGAAAATAGTGAGATGTGTATAGTTATCGTAAAATACCAAATGCCTGACGCTGACGGCGGTCCTCCTTTTAGTAGTGTACCGAAAATGCCCTTGCTTCAGTTACAACAACTCGCGTCATCACATTATTATTTTTTGGGATAATTGACATTTAAATTATAATTTTTCGTTGACTTCTGGTCAATTCCGTAACTTTTGAAATTGGAATATAAAATCACAACTTTTGATATTTTCTCAAGTGAAATTGATGGTGACGTTCAGCCGGAATTTCCGACGTGGACAAAACATCTGTTCACCAAAACGATGTCGTTGAGATATTGTCATTTAAATCATAACTTTTCATTGAATTCCGGTCGATACGTCACCACCAATTTCACCGAAATTTTGATCCGTGGGATAATTGAGAAAATATGAAAAATTATGATTTTATGTTTCAGTTTCAAAAGTTATGAGATTGACCAGAAGTCAACGAAAAGTTATGATTTAAATGACAATTATCCCTTATTTTTTAACTCATCTGATTTGTCCATTAAATATTTTGAAGCGGTGCGCGTGCGGCCTCCCTATTTTTCTTCTTTTCCCATGCTAACCATTGTTGCACTTTCCCTTTTTTAAATTCCCTCGAAATAAGTTCTACCGACTTGCCACAAACCTAATTTTTTTTACCAATAATTGGATCAAATATAAAAAGAACAATTGAGAGATATACTATACGCTATATATACATATATATCATATAGCTAATAAGTGTCTCAATTTAAAAGTTGAGAATATAGCTATGATGTTCTTTCCATTTTATTCTTATTTTATTCTTAATCCGTCCACGAAAAATAGTTATATTTTTTCATTTTGGTCCATCCATAAAAAATAGTCTCATTCCATTTATAGAAAAAAATTCACAACACAATACCATTAAATATCTGTTTACAACTTATACCACTAGTACCCATAACTTTTTATCTTTTCAATTACTTTTTCTCTCTCTCATACTTTATCAACCATTTTTTCTCTCTTTAATCACGTTTACTCTCTATCTCTCTTACTTTACCAATTGTATATTAAAACCAGTGTTTTCCACCAGTGAGACTATTTTTGGTGGACGAATGGAGTACTTTTTAAAATTTGGTATTTAGTTGTATATATATATATATTTATTATGACAATTAATAATATTACAAAGATAATTTTTTATTTTCTTGATATGTATAATTTGACAACTGAGTGCACTTGATAAAAAAACTAATGGAGTATATAAAAATTTAACCCTTACTAAAAATAATTTTCCATAAAACTTTGTTTCCATATTTGGCAATATGGTGTTAATAACTAATTAATTTATTACTAAATCATTGTTTCTACAATTAATTATACATATAGATATATGTTTCCATAAATCCATATATGAATATTATTACTATAGACATAATTTGTTTAATGTATATACAAGTATACTTTTGAACATTGAAGTTATTATTGTGTAACATTTATTTATAAAAGTAATCTATATGCAACCCATATCAAATATATACATAATTTTTAGAATTGAGGTAATCCATATAATATACTTCATTCGTCCCATAAATACATGCACAGTTTTTTTTATCCATTTCATAAAAATATATTATTTCTTTTTATTTTCTTTTTTAATACACTATCCATCACAAATTATTATAATAATACTTTTATTATTACAATTTAGGGAGAGAAATTCAACTACCCACTTTTGTAAAATTAAAGTGTGTACATCTCATATCCATTTTGAAAGTTTGCTATAGTCCAGCTATGTAATTGTTGAGGAGGTTTAACACATATCTAAATGCAGTTGGGAGACATTTATTAATCTACAAGTATAGTCATGGTAAAATCTATTAAATGCGACAGGTTAGTTATTAGCATTTGCATTTACAGTTATAGTTAGATGGCATTCGTTCATCTTTTATGATGGTTGTTGATCCTACTAATATTACCTAAGGCCCAACGACATATAATATGGATAATTGCTATTTAAATCATAATTTTTCGTTCACTTATGGTCAATTCCATAACTTTTGAAACTGGAACATAAAATCATAACTTTTGACATTTTTTCAATTATCACACAAATCAAAATTTCGGTGAAATTGGTGGTGACGTGTCGGCCGGAATTCAACGAAAAGTTATGATTTAAATGACAATTATCTCAACGACATAGGTTTGAAGAACCGACGTTTTGTCCACGTCGGAAATTTCAACTGACACGTCACCACCAATTTCACTAGAATTTTGATATGTGGGATAATTAAGAAAATGTCAAAAGTTATGATTTTATGTTTCTTGTTTTAAAAGATTGGGAATAATACAACCACACAATCTTGTATTATTGTAAGACTAGATTTTTTCCGTAATTTTCAATTTGTGTTAGTAAGTGTGGATCATTATTATCTAGCTAGGTTACTCTATTGTACATAATTGGTCTAGGGCTTTTGTATTTCAATCAATATGGAATATTAATAAAATTATTGTGGGTCGTCAGAGTTCTTCACTGTGTTAAATGTACTGTTAATTTGAATTTTCACTAGCTTGGAAAACGAAATAAGAGTCGCACGTATTTGAAAGGTGAAACTAGCTAGAGCATGTAGTTGCTCGAATATGGGCAATCAATGCAATCACATATTAGAATTGTATTCAGAAAATTTGAATAGTAGCGTATCTAGAACCAAAAAATAAAAGGGACGAAATAAAATGATAAAAAATTAAATATAATCTCTAATACATTCAAAACTTTCGTTTATTCACTCTCACGCAGTCAAAATTCTCTTTCTCAGTTTCTCTCATACAGATCCGATCATCTGAATGGAGGGGCAACCATGACAGTTTTACGACGACCCTAAGAAAAGTTAGCGTCGGGGGGATCGGTCGCCCCCTCTCGACCCTAAGGAGCCCCTGCAGTTTGATTTGGTGGCAAGAATTAAGATATATAATACATAAATAAAAGGAAAAACAATTAAAAAATTTAACATAAAAATGCCGTATGTACGAAGACATTTGTATCAAACTAGATATAATATTTATGTATATTTATGAAATTGAGGAATAATGAGAATATTTGGATACAATAGAATTGTAAATAATAATGACTAGTTTCACTTCACTAATAAAAGACCTTATTTTAAGCAAAGATGAGAAAACAACCAAATTTGGGCATCTAAATGCAACAACTGACACGTATAAAATGGGGTGATACCTAATTATCTTACCAACTTGCGAAGATGTAGATATTGACATTTAATATTAGGTTAGTCGTCACCAATTTTACTACTCAAAATGAGTGGTTCCATTTGCGGTTTATTTTACATTTCAATAGAATGAATAATAATCATTTAAATCATAACTTTTTGTTAATTTCTGGTTGAAATTGGAATATAAAATTATAACTTTTGATATTTTCTCAACTATCCCATATAACAAAATTTTAGTGAAGTTGATGGTGACGTGTCAGCCGGAATTTCCAACGTGGACAAAACGTCCGATCTTCAAAACAATGTCTATGAGATAATTGTCATTTAAATCATAACTTTTCGTTGAATTCCGGCTGACACGTCACCACCAATTTCACCGAAATTT
>JAYDZE010397356.1:0-16957 GCA_034509125.1 Monilaria moniliformis | reverse complement strand
TTATCTATTGGGCCCATACTTATTTAATCTTGGTTTTAGTCTTGGTTTTAATCTAGCAATCCTACCAAACGAGCCCTTATTGTGGTCTGCAGCTTCTGACATTTTCTTTTAGAAAATAGGGAAAAGGGGAAGGAGCATTTCTTGTTTGCCGTCTACTTTGTCATTTTTAGCAATAGAATTAATTGATAAAACTAGGAATTGAATATTTGAAATATTAAATTATAAAACAAGTTGAAAATTAATTAATTTATCAAAATAAATAGTAAATTATTTTTTATTAATCCATCTTATCACTTAAAATAAATATCGCTTATTTTTATATGATTGAACTATAGGGAAATAATCGTCTTAGACCAGTCACAATTCTCCATATACAATTCATTTCATATCTACATATTCAGGTAGTCTATGACTGAATGAATTGTCGAGGCAAAACAAGGACAAAAATTAAGTTGAACTCAAGGTTTGTTAATGTAGGATGAGATTATATTTATTCTCGTGCGATTAATAAGTTCTTTAAAAGATTTATTTCTTACTCATTATCAGACAATCACTTATTCACAAACTTCGTGTGAGACTAATACTTTGCATTTCTCATCTCATGGAAAACCCTTTTCGCTCCGCTTAGCCTTATGAAATAAGGTGATAAAGCATAAATCGCCTTTCTAAAATTAGAATAGAAACCAAAAGGTAAAAAAAAAAATGAATTCTTTATGGGTCAATGCCTGAGCGGTTAAATTTGATATCTTTTGTTCAGTCTCAGCAAATCATTTTTTTCCCACAGTTTTTTATTTTTCCCAACTCAACTTGTCTTTACATTATTAAAAGGACTTATCAAATGAGCACAAGTCATTTGGAAAATAATTAAAATCGGGCTCATTAGGTATATATTGTTTATGTAAATGAACTTGTGAGCATATATGAAATGAGAAGTAACAAGCATACATGCTTGTGAGCATAGATACAGCCATAATTAACATTGTTAGTTTTATTTAAGGCAAAATACACTCATTTAGCCCGCATAAATTCATGACTTAGTGACCATTTCAATCCAAAGTTTCAACTAATACACTATTTAAGCTTCATAATTCGAAGTTTACGTGGAAGCCAGTATTTGCCTACATATATTTATGATCCGATGAACAATACTACGTTGTATCAAACCAAATAAAATAACCCGGTTTAGGATCTAATCAATGCTCTAATGCGACAATTTCAAATTTTGAAATTTTAATTTTGTGATAAAATCATAACAAATCGATAGTCTATATATTGTCGTACCAAAATTTATTTTCACGTACAATTCATGAAATTGATATTTACATGTTGATCATATTTTGAGAGTGAAGCATCATTGCTACATTGGTAATATACGTAAAGATATTTATATAATAAAAAGGATTGAACAATTTACAAATATCACGACATTTTCGTTAATTTGGAAATGCAACATTGCTAAACGCAACATGACTAGGCCACTTTCTAATCATTCACCGGTAAGATAATGTTGTTTACCAAAATCATTGGCAAGCATTGCCCAAATGATGGGATACTACCAAATTAATTTAAAAGTTCTGTTATATTTGACAATGTTTAGAAAAACGGTAAAATAATTTCGTATCAACTAAAATCATTGGAAAATATTGCCAAAACGATGTGATACTGCCAAGTTTAAAATTTTTGTTTATTTACGTGACGAAAAAACGTAATTCAATTTCATTAGCAACACACTCTCCCTCGGTCCCTCATTAAATAGAATTTTGATAACACTCCAAAACTAAAACTAGTATAGTCAAATGAGACAATTAACCGACGGGGCCACAAACCTAAATACAGTGGCGAAGCCACATAGAGGTATCGGGGGGTCCATGGGCCCCCCACTAATTTTGAAAAAACGCAAGGGTATTTTAGTAATTTTCATTATTTATATATTTAAAAATATTTAATATCGAAAATATTGTCAATCCAGCTCTATCTCCATTACTTCCGCGCAATCCTTTCGTTGCTGCTGTTCGCGTTTGTCGTTGCTATTATAAATCTGTATTGTGATGCGGCATGTATTGTTGGATTTTTCTATGGTCATTTGACTCCTTTTGGTATTAAAATAGTTCTTTTTCATATTTTTCTTTGTTTGATGTTTTTATTTTCTTAAGCTTTTATTTGAATTTTCTTTTAAACTTAAATGCGATTGCTTATGGAGTGGATAAATGCAGAATGATTTCGAGCATGAATTTTTGTAGCTAATTCTCTTCGTTTAGAATTAGCGTTTTGCGTTTTAAATATCGAATTTGGCTGAAAATTAGCTATTTTTAAATATTATAATTTAATTTATATAATACTATTTATATTATTTTAAAAAAATTCATCTTAGACCCTAAAACTAAAATCCTAGCTTTGCCAGTGGCTAAATACCTAAAAGCATCACCACAAATAATAAAGTTAATTAAACCAAACACCATTACAACTAAAAAACAAGGTAAATACAAGTAACTAACACGGCCTAAACCTAAAATTACAATTTGAGCAATCAACACGCCACTTGACTTTTGGTAAGACATTTTGTACAATCAGTTTTCACACTAAAACATAATGGAGCACTCCACACCAATAATGATATACATAGTCTAGAGATGCAATTTGTATACTGATCTTTAAATAAATTCACACGCCCATATTCTGTAAAATCATAATTGAAAGTACCATCATCAAGATTCTGAAGAGGCAACGATATCGTCGATGACTTGGGCATGTTGGGGCCATGGAATCAAGCTCATTGGTGGGAAACAACAAGAGCAGTCCTCTTGGCAAGGCTGTAGAGTGTCTAAACCCAACCCATTATCATTGCCCAGCTGAACGAAAGTATCGTTTTTCGTCTCGTCGTGGGTCCCACCCGAGGGGGCCGACGCGTCCCTGAGTGGGCCCCAACACTCGACCTTGTTGAACTCTGGGATGTTTGAGTGGAAATACACCCAAACCAAAGCCTCCTGTAGCTCCGGGTAGTTTTTGAACAAGTCCCCATCTCCATGCACAAAAGCCTTCAACACCTAACCAATTGTACCATGATACTTCGTTAGATGGATAACTAAAAGAGAGTTTAAAACTGTTGTCGCAGCTTGCAAAGAACTGATGTCGTCAATGGCGGACGCAGAAAATAATATTAGTAGGGACTCCACTGGTTTTATATTTTTCTTGAACAGAAATATATATACTAAAAAGTAATACATCTAATTATTAGTGGAGTAACTTTTTGACTTTTGCAGTCTTTCTTCTTCAAACTATTTCTTCTTCTTCTTCTTCTTCCTCAAACTATTTGTGCAGCCGTTATTTTTCATCATCCATTCTTTTTCCTTTTTTCTCTGCAATTTCAGTCATTTCCCGTACTCCAACTTATGACATTTCGGTCTTCAGGGGCATCAACTCGATAAGTGTTGAAGATAATTTTTAATAATTTCCAAAAAACTGGCTTAAACTCCTACCCATTCCTTATGGTGTCCGCCATTGATTGTAAACTATTAATTAAGTAATGAGATTACTAGATAAGACTATAAGAGAATAGTTGAATAATTAAAAAAACTTTCCAAATAAGTGTTTAATTAATTTTTCATAATTGGAACTAATTAGATAGTAAGTCAATTTGTGAAATATGTTCAAGTATATCCCACATCAAATATACAAAGTAAAAGAGGTGGGAAAACAATTCATAAAAACCTCCATAAATATGTTCAAATATATACTCACATCGAGTACACAAAGCAAATTAAGTGGGAAAACAACTTATAAAAACCTCATAGGTTTTACTTAAGTATATCCTGCATGGGCCCGTCTTTATGTATGAGTTATTGAGAAATTTTAATATTAATTTTTTAGAAAATCACTTTTATAAATAAAAATCAAGTTTTTTTTTTAAAATCGGATTTATGGATCATAATAAAATATTACATAGCGCCATGTGAATGGGCACGGCGGAGCGTGCTCAAACATGTAAGGGCGTGCAATGTGTGCAATGGCCCGCAGTGGCGTGCTTAAGAGTTTGAGCACGCGACGCTGTGCTTAAAGCACGCCACTGCAAATGCCCTAAAATGTTGGAACTGTCTGCAATGAAATATTTAAAAAAGAAGAATTCTTGTAACTGAAACTGACGAACTTATAAATATTTGAGGTGGGCAATCCACTTACGGTAAATATTTTTAATATTTTAATATTTTAATATTTGGGTGCAATAATTTTGATTGAGTTTTTGCGTTGATTGAGAGATATTACTTTTAGTGGGAGAGATGAGGGATTTAATTTGACTTACATTTAATTTTAAATTTTGGCTAAGATTTAATATTATCATATGTTGTATTAAGCATTCATTGTTTTACTTTTGGTTTGGGGATTAAAAAAAAAGGTTCAACAAAATATGTGATGTGTGATGTGAGATGTGAGAGTTATGAATAAGAAGTTAACGCCACATTTGGTAGGGGATTAACCTTAGCTAAAGTCTTTGACTCTTCTTTCAATAGTGGCGTGACGGCTGTTTGGCACATGCAATTGAGTTTTGCGTTGTCCCGTGTTTCGCGCAGGCCCAAGCTTTGCGGCTCGCCTTTTCACTGTTGTGGCCGCATACCTTACCGCACGAAATTGGTTCGATAAACAATTTTCTGCCACTAGTAAAACATGATACACTCTCTTCTTTCATTCTTAACCTCACTTCCTTGTCCCTCATCGATTGAAGGCTTCAATTTTGGATCTTTGATTCGTTTTTGGTTTGGTTCATTGTCGTGAGGATTTTGGTTGATTCATCTTCTTATGTTCTGGCATCGATGGCCGTAACAATTCTTTTCTGAGCCATGGCTATTTCGATTTTGCTTTGATTCTTTTCTCGTTGCCGTGAGAATTTTGGTTTGATTTTTGAGTTCGATATTCTGGTTTGATTGAGCTGCCTTCAGTGGTAAGATTTATGATTAAATTGGTTTGATTGCCACATCTGCACAAGCACCATTGAGACTTGCCACATTTCTGGCTTCGATATTCCGGTTTGATTTCTGGCTTCGAAATTGTCGTGAGGATTTTGGATCTTTGTTTCATCTCCTGCGCGAAGGATAACTTTTTTTCTTCTTTTGTTGCCATTACCCTCACGACGGTGGCGGAAGGCGAGCCCGCTGGAGGCCAATCATCAATTTTGTGGGCTTCGGCTCTAATGAAATGCTCACTGTCGCCACTGATTTTGGCCGAGTTTGTGGGTTTTGGTCGTGATTCTGTGGTTTCCGGCCACAATATCGTTGTTGATTTGGCCAATTTTGTGGCTCGCCGTTGTCGTCGATTTTGGCCTATTTCTATGGTTTCCGATCGTCGATTTTGTGATGGTCGATGAATTGCACTGACTTGTTTTAATTCATCATTAATTTAACATTAATTAATTAATCAATTACTCAATCACAGCTAAGTTAATCATTAATTAATTTTATATTAATTAATCTCTTCGACAGTTATATTAATAACTACCATTAATTTATCATAGTTTAAGATCAATTGGTTATAATTAATTTAACAAATCTTATCATTACTAGATTAGCCGTTAATTTAGCTTAATTAGTCAATAGTTAGTCAATTAATTATTTTTAAAGTGAGATAAATTCTTTTGATTTTTATATTAGTCAAAAAAGTCAATTCACATTTTATCTACAAAATAATTTAGGATACCAAACACCTCACATATTTTTTTTCTTATTTTAATTTTTCCGGCCAAACAATAAACATAAAAATTTATCTTGATCAATATCTTGTTTAAATAATTAATTTTTATCACGGTTTAACTATTTTGCTATATCTAGTAAATGCTACTACCAAACAGACCCTAAATGTATTCTAATGAATTCAAATCCATATAAATTCTCTTCATTTAGACACAAGTATGAGTTCTGCAATTAAGGTATTATATATCGATTATAATCTTCGAAGACGATATATAGTACAACATTTCTATTTAAGTTGTTTGGGTAGTTAATAGTATTTTATTATTCTACTTTTTATTGTCGCCTTGTCCAAGCAAGTCTGATCATCAAGCTCGATGGGCGTAGTGAATGAATCATGTTGTGTCGCCTTGCCCCATTCAGACCGTTGCTGACTGTTTCGTTGTAACGAGAATCTTAGCATAAGAGTCTATTGTATGATTTAAGGATTATATTATTTCAATATTATTTGATTATTTAAGTCATTTTAATTACCATTTGTTAATTCTTATCACGATTTATTAATTTTTTATTAGAGTTTATTCATCACCATAATTGCGGATATATTCTCACTTTTCAATATACAGTAGAAAATACTTCAGTTAGGCCAAATAGTTTTTTTCGGAGATACCTTTGTGTGACATCAACGAACAAATTTATATTTGTTTCAACTCAATTTTCAACTTTTAAGTGGCTCATATACAAAATTATTTGACCCACGACGTACATATTATTTTTCGCATTTCTACCCAACAATTCAGCATATCATGCACACAAAAATGATAATTCACATAGCATTTTCAAACCTATAATTTTCAAAATTCAAATTCATTTATTGTATTTATTTTTATTTTAACAAGAAAAAAGATCTACCAACCTCATTAATTTAACTAAAAAATGAAAGTATATGTAGGCATAAATTAAACCAAATAAGCCCAAAAAATTCGTGTTTCCGAGATTCACCCAACTAAATAAAATTTTCTGATTATGTGACTGCATGGGCTAAAAATGCCAAATTCAACAAGAAATTTTTCAAAGGTAAAAAACTTTGTTTAATATGAGACAAAACATGCCTACTAGGATGCAATTATGCCTTGGATTTATATAATTGACCAGCACCCCACTCAAATCACATTCAAATTTCTTACTATTTATTTCATTTAATTCTGCCATTCAAACCAAAATCTTTGTATTGTGAGAACTGCATTAATTTATATATTTAGTATAATAAATTAATTACGCATTGTATATAGCCAATTTATGATTTTGCTACTCACGGAAACTGATTTTAATAAATAAACGAGGATCTAACTTAATGCTAATTAGTTTTTATTTATCTCTCTCCGTAATTTCTTTTTCTTAATATATGTGAAAATAAATTAAAAACTTTACTAAGAAAAAGATGCATTGCTTAAGTCAAATAGTATTAAAGTATGAACTTTAAATATAAAGAAAATAACCAACCCAAATGGCTATGATGACATATATGATATAACATATTCCCAAGGGTCGATTATTAAAAAAAATTGTGGGCACTTAACAAAAGTGTGTGAAATGAAAGCTGTTATGCAATTAAAGCAAGTAGCTTTACAGCCCTTTTGCCTTTCAATCCTATAATCTTTTTTCTCCAAATTATTGTTGTCTTCTCAGTTATTCAAAGAATTTATGCAATATGCTACGCATATTTATTAGGGCGTCTCCAGTTTGGATCTACCAATTATATATTAACTTATACGAATTTATGGTTCATTATATCAGTAATATTTATCTTTATCAGGAAAAGAAAATCGAAAATCATAGGGTAGACTGGAAGTTGTTGACCCTTCCCTTCGGAAAAAAAGGTTTATACGCACTTGGAACTTAATTAAGATTTGCATTTAGATGAAACATGTGTGCACATATTTCCTTGCTAATTACGTTAGAATGTTAGATCAAAATTTGTGCACATGAGAAAGGAAATAAATCAAGAAAAAAAAAAGTATAAAATAAACCAATAATATTGAGAAGTAAAGCCTAAAAGTTAATTTAAAATAAAATCCAAATAATATATATAAATCCCCCAAAATTATATTAAAAAAACAATAAAACGTTTAGGATAAACCCGCTATTAAAATAAAATAAAATAAAATAAACCTAATTAAAACTGAAAAAATGACAACTCGAAAAAAAAAACTGATCAAACAATGAATCCAAAAAATATAAATAAGTACAAAACAAAAAAAGTTAAGAGACTTATAAAGACTGCAAAAAATATATGGAATTGTCTAATTAAGGAAGTCAGACTCATACTTGACTTGTTCCTTACTTGAAATGAATTATCAATACAATTTAGACAAATTAACACGAACTAAATAGACGTATTTTACTAAATTAAATCCTATAGTTTCCAATATTCTCTAATCCACGTTTTTCAAAAAAAATGTACATATATTCTCTAATCCAAAAAGAAGTCATCAAAGGAGACTTGCTTCTTATGCCATATTGGTCAGTCAAAAACGTGGAATGACTGCCAAATATATAATAGTACAAGAGTTGGCTATTACAATATGCCATAAATAGATTTTTGGTTAATCAAAAGTTGGCAAATTAATAAAGGCACTATGATAAAAAAGAGGAAAAGAAAAACTATAAAAACCTTGGAGTGCACAGAACGTACGCTTAAGGCCAAGCCTCGTTATAAATCTCCAACAATGAAAACCGGACGCGAAAAAATCGTGGGAGAAAAAGAGTATTTGTCTAAAACAAATCCAGAGAGTTTTTTAATAGAAAAAATAAAAAGAATAAAAAAAAACAAAATCAATATCATATTGATTAATTTGATAATGTGGGATGATGCTGGTTGTAGAGATAAGGAAATCTAATATCCTTGATTGTTTTGAATTTAAGAATTAATTAGGTTATATGTAAATGAATATATGTACCACACGAAAAGAGAGTTAAGATATGATTTTTTTTCATTTTCATCTAACTAGTGATTAATATATATATATATATATATTTAGATATGGTGTACTCTAAAAGGAAAGGCATATTTTTTTTTATCATTTAGAACATTTAATCAACTAAAATATAATCCACTAAATTTTAAATCCTCAAAATAAACGAGCTCAAAGTGAATTCTCTCTCTCTCTCTCTCTCTCTCTAGGAGGACAATGCACCCTTATTGGTGGCGTTAAATTGGGCCAAAAATAAATCCAAACATTACATATAATGGGCCATGATTCTGGATATTAATCAGTCCATGACATTTGTTCAGTGTGAGGTCTGATCCAGCCCAAAATGAAACCGAGAAGCAATGAGAATAATGATTTTTAAATGAAGTATCTGAATAAAATAAAATAATGCTACAATTATATTTGTACTTTATATATTATAATATTGATATGTTAATCAAGAAATTGGGGAAAAATAACGTGTCGAATTAATTAAGCCCTAAGCATTATTCTAGCTTGTGGTTTGTATATATAATCACACACAAAATCCCTAATGCATCCAACACTATAATATGAGGTCATGCGATTAGTTGGTCCTATACAAAAAAAAAAAAAAAATCAATATTAAAAATGAGTGGTAAATGCATAGTGACTAGCAATTTCGTTATGTTGTAATAGAGACAGCCTCTAACCTCCTAAACAGATTGTAATTAAATTCGAATCACATGCGACCTTCAATATATATTTTAGTACCAAGTCTTTAAATTAAGAGATCTTATAATTAGAAAAGACTATCAATTCTATATATAATCTTTAGTGTCATCATAATCATATATTAATGAATATTGATGTCTTCTGAGTGAACTCATGAAATTGGTATCTAAATCACACCTATCGCTTGCATGATCATCATTAAATCCTTTTTTTTTTGAGTTAAGGGAGAGAGAATGATAGAGTGATTCTTAGACCTCTCTGCTATAAGACAGGGGGTCGCACCGTTTGGTATTCTTAAAAGACAAATTAAAGTGTGTTATTCAATATTTTAAATCAGCATAGTTAATTTTCATGGTGTCTACATAGTTGAGGTCACGAGAAAGTAATAAAGACAAATTTGAGAATGTAGAACTTGTGCCTAGTAATTAACTAAGAGAGTATTTATAGCGGTAATTGAGTTCATATTCATAGGTCTAGACTCTATAATATATATATATATATGTATTATACTTATTATATGTAGTAAGATTATGGAGTAGGAATCTAATCACTTACTCTTCCATGTCACTTTCAAGAATTAGCAATACTGTTGAGGCAGTCTGCCCCATTACAAAACAAACCACAAAAACCCAAATTTCAAACAGAGATAGTACGAAGATAATCTCTGCAAGTTTGACATTTCTCAAGTGATTAACTCTTAGAAATAAGTGAAGAAATGCCACTTTTTTCACAAAATGAAAAGGAGTTTTGTCCATATCAAACCTAACCACAAGCTAAAATACAACCCAAAATCTCACAGCAGTGGAGAAAAATGCACGAGATTTATTTAACTAAAAGTGCCTTGATTGGTTAAGGACAAATACATAAGTTACAAAACTGCATTTTCTCTAATGTGTGCAACTGTGTGTATTTTAGTGTGTGACAACTTCAGTTCCCTATAAGGTTATACGGTTTATAATAATATGAAAATATTAATCTGTTCGAATTTGACTTTTGCTTACAAACAGCAAAAAAGACACATTTATTCTTGCCAAATACTCTGCCATTGTTGAAACCAACATGTTTTATTAAAATATTCACCACCACATACTACAATAACAACCTTACAAGGGGAAGGGTATCAAACTTGAGGTCAATTTTTTCAAATTTTCAATTATTGAAACTATAAGTCTAACTAGGAATTCAAATGAACTAAACTGGTTGACCCCTCTAATTAAGGTACATATACCATATTTTTATAGAAAAAAGCTACTATTTCAAATTATATCTATAATTATACCACATAATTATAAATATAATTTGAAGGTTAGCTTAACTGGTCCTAAAAATTGAGTGACCATATTTAAAAAAATTCAAACATTATTTCTTTATAAAAAAAATTGGTTGTTCTTTTCTTAAAAGATAATATTACTAGATAATGATCGAGCTGACTTTTGTTATTATTTTTACAGACGAGACATTTAGGGAAAAACGGCAACTGTTGGAATTTGAAATATAATATTCGATCCGAAGGAAAAAGAAGAGGAAAAAAGAAATAATTTTATCTAAAAATAACATAAATTACTATTATTATTGACGTTACAAACTCCAACCAAGAGGCTGCTCCAAGTCCAGAAAAATCACAAAAATAATAAAGACATAGGGAAAAAAAAGTACAAGTGTTTATTAGTTCTAAATGAAAACCTTTAAGCAGCTTGAGAGAGCTCTTCTTCGTAGATGATTTCATGATTTGGTTTTCGATGCTGTGTTCACCGTTCGGACCACGCTTTCTTATTTCCACGCTGTCTTTTTTTCCTTTGCACAAATCGATGAGACATTAATATTTAGTGCACGACATTTCACATCCCACATTGCACGCAGTCTATTTCTTTACACATATTTGGACACAAAAATAATGTACTATGCAACAGCATTTCCTTTTGAGCTTCCAAGATTTAGGTAAAACAATATTGAATCAGTTACGTAAGAGACCTTTTTGGGTTAATTGAAGATACTAACTATGTACTCTTTTCCTTGATGAGAAACTTCAAAACCTTTGCGACATCGATATGTGTCGGTTGCGTTTAAGTTGAGGCGACACGATCGAGATGAGGCCGCCGAGAGGAGGTCTCATCTTTGATCTGTAGATCATCTCGTCATAGGGCCGTCTGTAAAATTTTAGGAATGGGGTGAACGAATCACGGGACTTCTCGATCCGACTAAGTTGGGAGTCCCTCCGGAAGAACAAGGCCGGCGATTTTAGGAACGAAGGGTTCGGAGTCCTCGGATGGCGGATCGTGGACGGGTCGAAGTCTAATTTCTTAGTCCTTTGTGGCATTGGAGTCGATGGGAAGAAGCCCTTTCTACCCATGTCGAAGTTGCCACGTGGCCCTCTAGCAACCGGCGAAGCAAAGGAATAGGACCTCGCGTTGAGTGGCGAGATGGCGGGGCCCGAGAATGCCACAGGGTGGTTTGTAGGCCCAACCTTGGATGCGGACGTGTCCGCAAACGAAAGGTACCACGGCTTCAACGAGTCGAGATGGTGCGAGACGGTGAACGAGAACCTAGAGGAGGAGCACGAGCCGAGCTTGGCCGCGGTCGAGGGGTCGAACCGAAGGGAGGCCGCACGCGGGTAGCAACTCAAGTCGTTGAACTCGATCGACTCCTCGAAATCAAGGGAGCACACGATTGCGGTCGATGACGACAACTCGACGAACGGCTTCACTCCCTATATAATAATCATAATACAACAATTAACTACGAAACTGAGCTCGACTGCTTTTAACAAAGTATCATATTCTATATATAATGACACATACATACCTTCCAAAGATAGGAAAAGAGGGAAGGAGGATCGATGACAAATGCTTTGTGAAGGCGGCCAGGATAATGATCACCAAGAATCTTCAATGTTGCTAGTAACATGTTCATAAAAGACGAGGCTGACCTGAAAAAGCCTGCAATAAATCACATTAGTCAACAAGAATATTAACAAATTCCCAAAAAACCAATAATCATATTATAAAAGTAAACAAGGTCAAGAAAAATTCAAATCGCAGTTGGATGATTGGATCATTCTGACATATAGGTAAAGCACAGATGAGAATAATATCACTTTTCCGCCAAAACTAAATCATCTACCATATATACCCCTATACACCCCTAAGCGTGACCGTGACACCTCAGGGGCACTCCGGGCAATTTCTGAAAAAGTTTCAGACATCCATATGCCTGCTTTCCGACATAATATCTGCATGCTGCTGATTATGTAAATTTAAATGTCATTAATTAGAATAATTAGGCGTGACATTGGAAATTAAATCATGATAATAATTTTAACCCAAGGTGTGGTTTTGAAGGGTATTTTCAGAGTGATTCTTGAAGTGGTAGTGGAATCCCCAGGCATATGGGAATATGCACATTCATTGCTGCTCCCAACTCAGGATAAAAGCTGTGTTTCTGATTTGGTTTGGCAGAGTATGTGTTGAAAACTTTAAATGCTTTCATTTCTTCACCAAAATTTAATTTTAGATACGTCTATATATACATACACATACATACACAAATGGTTTTGGATCTACATATTTTTATACAATAATACAAGACTTACTGGCATCAAAGAGGAGGACAAATTGCTCAACATTTTTGGCCATAGTTTGAATGGCCACTTCTAGTGTGAACACTAGCAACCTTGTAAACCTATAATTCAGAAAAAGGAATTTAATAAGATTATTCATAAAAAATACTGATTAATTATCAATTAGGTGAAATTACTAAATTCTAAGCTGTGGGCCACAAACGGAAAATGGTTAAGTAACTTTAAGAGCTTACAGCTTCTGAGAATGGAATTTCTGGTAATCTTGCTTGATTCGAAATATCTGAAATTTGAGCAACATTTACATTGAATTCAAATATATAAATTAATTTATATAACATGCAAAAAAGAGGAGAAGAAGGGGGAAAATATAATAATTACCACAACAGGTCTTAATTCATCGTCGCTGCCAGCAACATAAGCTACTCCCTCCGCGAGCTCAGCAGAGAACTCATCAGCTATCAAATTATCTACAAATATTCAACATAGAATTACATTAAAATCAGTGACATCCAATTTTTGTTTTACTGCATGCTGCATACACACACGCACTTTCGAAATACAAAAAAAAAAGAAAAAAGAAGCAAGATTCTCAGTTCAAACTAGCGAACAAAAAGAAAAATCTGAAAAGAAGTAGAGAGAGAGAGACAGAGAGGGATGGGATGAGAGAGAAACATACCAGTTCCAATGGAGTCTCTCCAAGCAAGACAAGCCCTCATTTGCTTAGCTGCTTTCTTCACATTATCACCTTTCGCCTTCAGAAATCTCTCAACGCAATCAATGTTGCAAAACTTCTCCTGCAACACACACACACATTACGTGTTGGTGTCAATGGTGTGGGTCTCTTGGAAAACAAATTGAAAGTGTGGGGAGAAGAACACACAGTGGGAGGTGTGAGTGTGTGTGATTGCGAACCTGTTTGATGGTAAGTGGGGCTTGTTTCTTGAGAAGCTCAACGACGGATTGAACTCTCTGTTTCTCTCTCTGGGGTTGGCTGTCTTTCCTTCCCATGGTGATGGTGATTATCACTGTGTGTGCTGTGTTTTTATTTTGTGGGTGTGAATCTATCAAGAAAACACAAAGATACCACTCTTATTCTTCACGCAACCATTTCAAACTCCCAACTGAAACACAAATACAACCAAACACTGCTCTTGCTGTGTGTGTGTGTGTGTGTGTGTTTACTACTCCTAGTAAGTGTGTGAGAGAGAGGGAGGGATGTGAGAGCGATGGGGTGAGTGGAAAAAGAGCCCGTATTTATAGCCGTGACGGAAGCCGTTAAGTGGGACGAGGAGTTCGCTAGCGGCATCTTACGGAAAACGTCGGACTACTTCCATTTAATGCTTTCCGGTTTTGCCCCTCTAATTATTACCACACTCATTTTTGGTCTGGATTTGTATGTATGGTTATGGCAAATATCAACACAGAACGGGTTTTCGTACTTTACCTTTTCTGTCCAAATTACTTTTCCGCTTTTTTCTTTCCCTTTTTAAATTAAGAAATCAATTTTCAATTCTTCAGATAAAAACTAATTCTCCAGACAAAAAAAAAAAAAAAAAAAAAAAAGTAAAATTGGGATAAGAATAACTTAGACGGGTACGAAATGCCATAGCATAGGATGATGACTCATCGGAGTTTATGTATACAAACATAATCAATAGATTTAATACGCTTGTTATTTATAAAACATATAATCATAATAATAATTAATAAGATATTAAATAAAAAATAATATTAAAAAATGCTGAAAATGCTCATAAATAATAAGTGACATATTCACTCTCCTACATATACCATATTTCACATTCTTTCGTTTGATAATTACTATTTATTGTGGTTATCGTATTAAAATGTAGCATACTTTACTAGTTTTGAATAATTTCTATTTTGATTGACCTGCATTCGTGATTGACGTTTGAAATTAATTGGTATAGGTGATATTGTTTTTTATTTTTATTTTTATTTATGGAAGTGCAAGTGATGATAATATATGCTCGCTTAATGGGGTAAGATCTATAAAAAAGCGCCTGCTAGACTTGTTAAGGAGACATATTATTTAAAGTTAATATGTTCAAAGCTGAATAGAAAATTAAAGATTCAGCTCAAAAAATGAACAAAACCATGAATGTAATATCATGCCAATAGAATAAGATATAATATGATTTAGAAATCCATAAGTTATTTTGTATGTGGGAATTTGATTTTTTTTTATGCATTAGTGGATATCTGTGAGTACAGATTCCTGATAATTCTCTAAAAAGTATAATACAATATGATATTATCAAGTCAAATTGTAGCCACAGATATACAAATATATGAGATGAGGTTTAGGACATTAATAGTAATATCATTTAAGGATGTTTTGATATACTATAAGGTGGTGGGCACCTCAAAACATTGTCGTTTGTTGCCAAAAGTGACACTAGAATTAATGATGACGTTAATGTATCTCACAATGGTTTAGACATATACAGTCATAATTGGAAAATGTAACACCTCTTCACATCCCCAAATTGTGGTGAAGTCGTGACAGTTTTAGATGTCTCATGTCTAGGTTTACAACTGTACATTAAGCTTATTTTTAATGAATTTATCAATTAAGAAAAAATAAAGAACAAATATAAAATGAGCACTATCCTTCATTAATTCTCCTTCAAAACTTCTGAAAGTATAAGTAGTCTATGTATAATCACTATGCAAAATAAATAATTATGTAGTCTAATTTCACACAAAAAATGAAATACAAAAAATCATGTATTTGGAAATAGGTAAAAAAAAATTCTTGTTATGAGAATCCTAGACTGTAGAATGCATTTTAATCCTATATGTTGAGTACGTAAGAGAATTCTGAACTACAATTATAAGGTGTGACGATTTTAATCTCAAGAACTTAAAAGTTATCCGATTTCAGCCTTTTTGCATAAATTTCAAAAATTCAAGCCAAAAGGTTTTAAATTTGAGATTTCACCCCTTTAGTCTTTATTAAGTTTCCATGCACATAAGGTATACATGTAATCAAATTAAATGAAAAGATCAGTCGCTTTGATTTAAAAATTAGAGAAGATCACAAACGAAAATTTAATGGGCGGGTTCATTCAAACCAGTGGTGGAAGCTTAGACCTGCCAAAGGGGCCACGTCGGGTCGTGGGTGCAAAAATGGTCGGGCTTGAAAAAATTTCGTGCGCGATATGATCAATCCAACTTGGTTTGAAAATCACTTTTATGCACAAATGCCGGGTTGGGCGGCTAGCCCAATATTTTTGGCGAAATTGGCTTCTGGGTTGGCCTGAACCTAATCCGAGAAAATTTCAAGTTCATGTGCTGAACAACTACTTCAAATTTTGGCGAACTTATTAACACTAGGGGGAGGGGTCCAACCTCAATCCATCGATTTTTTCCTATTCTTTCTGAATAGCCAAATTGTCCAAGTTTTATGCAAGAGTGCCCTACTGCCCTCGCCACTGAATAATAGAATAGAATAGAATAAATGCCGTTGCGTGAAAAGGTCTCATTGTATGTAGCCGCATTGTCGGAAAATTCGCTTCTCAAACTCAAATAGCACAGGCTCAAATAATAAACTTTGCTCTTGGAACTTCTCTAAAAGATGACCACTTGTATATTTTCATGACTCTTCTTGCTATTTTGCGAATCAAACGTTATGTCTAACACATACAACGATACTTTTTTTTCGTTTCCTAACAACATAAGTACCTAATGAAGCTAAACAAAAATGGTAAAGGAATCTAATCTGGCTGTACTAAACAGTGAGATGCAGGGAAAATTGTCACATTGTAATGATGAAGTTAGAGCAATTTAGGAAAAAATAAAACCCGTGAACATATATGTATTTGGCGACTACCTTATGGTCGCAATTTCGGTGAGGATACTGAAGGCTTTAGGGTAGAATATAGTAGTAGGAAAACATTGTATTTCATTGATTTATTTTAATAGGTTTACAGCACTATTTAAAGATGTACTCTAGCCTCTATAAGGAAGAAAATAATACTCCTATTCTATTACAT
>JAYDZE010397245.1:0-16960 GCA_034509125.1 Monilaria moniliformis | reverse complement strand
GTCGACGACGGAGGTGTGTTTTAATTCGAACTGCAAAGAGACGTCGGAGAAGTGGAGGAGAGGCTGGCGTCGCCGCACCGGCGAGTACGCTCACCTCTGTGATCGCTGCGCGTAAGAGAGTTTTGCTCGTCCATTTTTCTTCTCCTCTTCGTTTTTGTTGATTGAATTATAAATTAATTATCAGTCGTTTCGGGTTTCAAAAAAAAATTTATCAGTCGTTTCATGTTTGACCTTTCGAATTTATTGCCTATCTTGTACGTGCTTTCCATTGTCTTGAGGTTTAGATTGGAGCTCTGAGTATCTAGTGTGTTAGAAAGTTTTAATTAAACTTCCTTTTCCTTTGATCGTGTTCTAGTATGCGGCTGATGGTTGGTTGGCTGAATCTTTTGATATAACCTACTGCCTGTTAACCCAAATTGTTTGTGCTGCTTGCATTTTATAATGTGGTTTAGTATGCAACTTTCTTTCCTTTTAGATACCCGCAACCTCTGCCTGTGGGTGCGAACTGGGTAACTTGACCTTGAAGGCTATGTTGCAATTCCAACCCATGATCTTCTAGTCATGAAGTTGCCTCCTCATTTACTAAGTCGCCCTATTGGGGCTGGTTTCAAGTATACCATGAGTTTTGAAAGGAAAAAAAAGTCTTAGTGGCTCTGCCCAAGTAACAATGTTCTCAGTACCAGCAATAATTAGTTCTGTTCAGTTACAGTCAACTCTACTCGGCAAAAGTGATATCTTGAAATGTCATGGAAAATGTTTTCAGAGATTTCCTGGATGAAGTGGGTTTCCGATTTGTTGATGGAGCTGATATGATTGTTCCCAACTGGATTTTGTATTAAATATGAAACCTAAGTGAGGTGCTGTATCATGTTGAGCTCTATGACTTTATACTTGGAAGATATCTGCCTCTTCATGACTTTCTTTCAAATTGATGTAATTTAATGTATATCTAGTTCTGCTTATGAGGATGGGAAATTTTGTGAGACGTTTCACATGAATGCTTCAGGCTGGAGATGCTGTGAATCTTGTGGAAAGGTAATTTGCTAGATTTCCACGTTGACTTCAAGACGTAATTTCCTGAAATAATTATGCTTGATAATTTGATGTCCTGCTCTTGTCAATTTTGAATGGAATTCCTCATGCAGCAAATACATTGTGGATGCATAGTTTCATTCCATATGTTCGTACTATTGGATGCAGGAGGAATAGAATGCCTAACATGTGCAAAAAAGAGTTACATTTTGGTACAATATCATTCTTTCCCCTAATTTTCTTTTATGTTATATCTGTTTATTGCCAATTTTACTTTGTTTGTTTTGCAATTAATGCTAGAACTGTATATAGATTGTTTCACAGGGAAATTATTTTCATATGTCATATCTTTTCTGAACTATGTTAGGAGAATGGAGATGCATTCTGGATACATTTGAATGCTCTTTCAATAGAAGGTTTCAGTTTCTATTTGCTTTTCCTTAGTTATTTACACATAATTGATGCTCGATCTGTTCACAGATTATCCTTAAAACATTGGTTGAGTTTAACCCCAAGTAAATCATGAATTTGAATGTGTCCTGCCTGCACATTAGGATTTTATCCACATAGCTTGTATGATATTGACCATAGGGGACCTCAGTGATTCTTCTAATATTCTCTATGACTATGAGTGTCACAAAAATGTGCTCATTGGTTTGGAATTTCTTGGATAACCATAAATAGCAGTTTCAAATGGATTCCTCCTCTAAAAAATAAAGTAAGATGGATTCCTTGCCTGGAAAGTTGAAGCTGTAAACATCACAGTAACAGAGAGCACTTGCTATTTTACCAAACCAAATTGGATGCTGCCATATTCTTTTGTTAACTCATTTTGGAACATAAGTCACTTATGCAATTTACCTTTTCATTCAGACACCAAATCCAGCATGGCCACCACCTTTGCATTTCCTTCTTTCGCAGCCTGAAAGAATGAAAGATCTTTCAGTGAAAACATGGAGTTCTATAGCTGGCTCAGGTCCAGTTCCATGGCGTCAGGCTCCTTCTTTGTTCAACGGTCCTAGTATCCAAGCTAATGACCAACTGAAGATGCACTTCGAAGTAGATGTGTCTGATGGGATTGACAGGTATGGCCTTTGTGAGAGATTATCTATGGCTTCACCTGAGATAAAACAAGAGCGCTCCTGTGAAAGATTAGCTAATGGAAAGTTGAAACTTGGCCCACCTGAAATACTTCAGAATGGTAATATTGGAAATATTGGTAATATTTTACACTTATATTGGCCCACCTAAAAACTGTTTTTATTTCTGATTGAAGGACTCAAGGTGAAGGAGCAGCATTGTCCATTCACAAGTGATTTTAAGCCCATCTATCCCAGAAATGATACTTCTTCAAACCTAAGTTTGGGCATAGCTTCTTCATCCAAAAATGAAACAGATGATGCACCAGTTTCAGCTATTCTTTCACAATCACCATTTGTCCCAATTACTGTGGGCAAGCAGGTATTCAGTCAGAGTGGAATGGACTCATCTGGTGAGGGTCAAATACGTAATGGGAAGTCTCGAGGAGATGGGCGACTCCGAAATCAGTTGCTTCCTCGCTACCGCCCCCAGATAACTGACGAAGAGCTTCAGCAAATCTCTGGAGAGTATCCTATGGTTGTTGCAGGTTGCATTGTTTTCACTTTATTTTTCAATGGTCACGACACAACAGTTTATTAGTACTCATGGATTCCTGGTGCTCCTAAATTGTTAGTAACAGCTTGTAAGACTTGCACAAATCATCTTTTTTGTCATTATATGTTGCCTGGCCTGACACTGACCTTAAGTTGTGTGCATTATTCAATTTTACTCGGAGATTTTACCTTAGCTTATTTTTAGTTCAAAATCGGTTATCACCCCATTGTTCGAGAAAATGTTAAGTGCAAGTGACGCTGGACGGATTGGGCGCTTAGTGCTGCCAAAAAAGTGTGCAGAGGTGAGCACTCATGCATTCATGTCCTTTCACCAGCTTCAACTGTTCAAACTTTTTTGTTCAGAAGTTTCTCTTCTAGCTAAAGTATGATTCTGTTGGTTTTATAAGACCACCTTAAGCATTAGTTACCATTGTCCAACAGGTAGTTTTGAACAATTAGTACACAGACACCTATATACCATAGCTTATAAATTGCAGTCTGTTATTTGCTGCATGTTGCAAAGCCTTCTGGAATCATCTGAACTGACATCTCTCTGAACGTCTCAGTCTGGTGAGAATAATTATTTTGCTACTGGGTAGAGTAGATTGTTTTCTAAATTCATCAGTGGTTTCTATTTGTTGAATTTCAGTGATTTAAATTGCAAAAACCACATTTGTGGCAATCCATTTTCAGTCTAAAAATTTAAGTTCCTCATGATTTTGAGGTGGTGACTGAGTTGTTGGATTGGGTTAGGGAGCTGCTTATACCGCTTTCGTAAAACTGTAGCCGGATATAGTTTGTGCCCTTCTCCAGACCGGTCTTTATCTTTTCAACCTCTCTGAAGAAATCAGAAAGTTGAAAAGAAGTAGGAATAGGAAGCAAGTTTTTTTAGCTTGTACTTGATCTACTGGAGAATTGGACCAATGGATATGTTTGTTTTGTTGCTGAGAAATTGGGTTCATTGAAGCTCCAAGGAGAAGATGTGTGTAGAAAATCAAGAGGATTCCTCATTGGTTCTTCCCACATTTTGGTGTTATTAGTCAAGTCACAGTAAAAATTATTTTCTTAAGTTTCCATTGGCATGGAAGAGAAATTCGAAACGATCCTGGTACTTCACATAAGGGCTAGAGAAGAAACTCTTCTTTATGCGATATTCGGAAAAGAAAGGACACAAATGAAAATTTTCATTTTCCAAACACTTTGCAGCTTTTATATAATTTAGCCCATGCATGTACAGGTTCCTTGTAACAAAGTTTATTTCATTGGTGACTGGACAGGCTTATTTTCCATCAATCAATCATCCAGAAGGATTACCTCTAAAAGTACAAGACATTAAAGGCAAGGAATGGGTTTTCCAGTTCCGATTTTGGCCAAATAACAACAGCAGAATGTATGTCCTGGAAGGAATAACTCCTTGTATACAGTCAATGCAACTACAAGCTGGTGATGTTGGTAATCTATCAGTACCACCAAATGCCATTTTATTTTCTTTTCCTCTGTGCTATTTGACTACTTTTGCAGCGTAGAAGTTTTTCTTCTTCTGGATTCATTGTATCATTTACGGGAGCATCAGAATCTGTCAACCACTACCTCAATTGATGTGTCATATTATTTTTCTTTTTATGCCTTCACCTTAGCTGCTTGGTTTGACATACTGATTTTCTTGTTTTCTTTCAGGGTATTTTTTCTGTTTTATTGCTTATTTTCATATCCATGCTTCACTGCTCCATTTTTTGTCTTTGAATCACAAAATGACTCAAGGACATTTTTCCAGTAACATTTAGTAGGTTGGAGCCAGAAGGGAAACTGATCATGGGTGGCAGAAAGGCATCAGCGGTTCCATCATTAGATCAGGTATGGCCTTCTCCAAATGCTTCTGTATCCTTTCAGGTTGGCGCACACACACACACACACACACACACACACAACTAATGATTGTGTGAAAGGACAAAGCTACAGAGAAATTTGTTTCTTCCATGCCATACCATGTGGGGTGGCAGTGGGGCCGCATGAACTGAGTTTTTTTTATACCCCAATATTGTACACTGTTTAAGCTACTCCAATTCTTAGTTCAGTGCATGTCTACTTGTTGGCCCACTGTTATGATCCCAATATCACTTCATTGTACCAACTCAAGTTAATATTTATCCTATAAAATATTTATAAAAATGAAAAATTACATTGTTGCAATTGAAAAAAAAACATGGTTATCCTTGAGAAAAAAGTAAATATTTATCTTTATCCATTAAAATCAATGTAAATTTGAATTTGTGTGATATCATTTTCTCTCTGATCGCAGGGAGAAGAAGTTAATGTGATAGGGAGTGAAGCTTCAAGCCCAGGGGATGCTAATGTTAGAAATAAGTCTGCCGATGTTATTTCTGTAAACTGTCACATGAAAGGTAAATCTTTAAGTGGCACATGTGTGATCAGCAACGAGGCCAAATCAGAGATTCACCAAGTACTTCTGTGAAATTACTAAACTTGGGTTGATTGCAGAGAAATTACTTGAAGACAAACCTGTCATTCATGCTAAGCGGAAGAATAGTCACATAAATGCAAAAAGTAAACGCCTTAGGATTGGCAATGAGGATATGATGGAGCTGAAGGTCACCTACAAGGAAGCTCAAAAACTGATTCGAGCACCTGCAAAAATTATTCCGTCATCTTGCATTGTCGATGGGTGTGAATTTGAAGAATTTGAGGTACTTGGGATCTGTATCTAAAAGTATCTAAAATTCTTTAGCTGTTCAGTTTATTTCTAACGGATGTGTTTTGTCTTTTATCATGTCTTCTTGCCTTCTTATTGACTTTGTGCTCTTAATCTGGGCCTCGGATTTTGATTCTGATATATTTTGCACTCATCATTGCATTTCTCTGTATACAAAAAGGTTGTATGAGTTTTTATGTAACATGCCGATACAAACTTTTTGTTCTCCAGCTTCGTCATCTTCTTGATTGGGTTCGGTTCTTTATCAGGAATGTGAGCCAGTTATTGGGAGGCCTACTCTTTTGGGGATAGATCACTCTGGGTATGTGTCTTAGCTAATATGAGCAATAGCATTATCACAACCCGGCTTTAACAGAGGTAAAAATTATAGTTGGATGTGGAAATGTTAACACTAAGTTATTTCATGTGTAAGTGAAAAGATACAGTGGGTTCAATGTGAGGACTGTTTCAAGTGGCGTAAGGTGCCTGCAAATGCTCTTGTTCCTTCAAAGTGGACCTGTTCAGATAATGTGTGGGACCTTCACAGGTAGGCAGACCTTTTTCCAACTCATGATGCCGTAGTTGTCATTGTTGGTTTTGTCATTGTTTGCTGTTTTTTGATTCTTTTGCTAAAACTTGTTGTATGTATGATCTACCATCTTATCTTTGGACCCATTTTTTCTACTGCGACTTTTCTCAAACAATTGATATTTGTATTCTAGGTTCTTGACATTTCCTCTGCTGAATGGACCAATCTGAAAAACTGACTACTTTTAGTTTTTAATTATTACAACTATATTTTGAGTTCCAGGCTACTGTCATGTTACTTCATATCTTTTAATTAGTTCACCTGGAACCTTGATTCTTCCATTTATTTGTGTGTCAGATCTCTGTGTTCATCTGCTGAGGAATTGACTAACGAACTGCTTGAACAAATGCTACTTGCCATGAACAAAGGTCGACTCTTTTCTTTCTTGTCTAGCATCATTATGTATTTCATTCTCAAGTTTCCAAACTATTAAGCAGACCCTAGTAATCAAGAGGAGAGCTCTGGATGGGATGCAGATGTATTTGTTGCTGTGGAAGGACTTGATACACTCGCTAATTTAGCTATTCAAGGAGAGGGAGAGGGCCTTGTAGCTTCTTCAGAGAACAGGACAAAACACCCACGTCATAGACGTGGCTGTACATGCATTGTCTGCCTTCAACCTGCCAGTGGGAAAGGGACCAAGCACCAGCACTCTTGTGACTGCATAGTCTGTACTTCCGTGAAGCGTCGTTATAGAACCTTGCTGGAGAGACGGGAAAAGAAACAAACTGAACCCTCATCTTCATCTCAGAACTTACAAGGGCAGCAGTCATGTGAAAAGGAGCTGGATGTTGATGCATGTGTTGGCAGCAGCACTGCAAACAGGAGCTTAAATGAGGAAGAGGTGCAGAATTCAAGCCATGTAGAAGAACCTAGAGGTAGAATATTGTCAACCTCACCATTGAAAGGTCAAATAGACCTTAACATCCAGCCTGAGCGGGAGGAAGATTTCTCACCTCGCTTGGATTGTGGGGCCGTGAAATGCTCTCACCCGGGTTTTGCCGATAGATTTTTTAGGCAGCATCATAGATCATTGGAGTCCGGTGTGATCGGAAATTTGTTAGGGAAGCAAGATGGAGTGGGATGTGTGAATATTATAGGTTGTGTGGCGTTAGACAAGAAGAGTGGTTAGATGAAATTGGTGGAAGAAAGTAGTCGAAATTTTGGTTGGTTTGGCTAGGGTAAAGTTGTATAATTGAAAGGGAGGAGGAATTAAAGGGGTTGCATAACCAATTAGAATAGAGCAGAATTTGATAGGCTTATCACAGTTGTTGTTATCGTATTTTTTGTATACATGCATGGACCCACCCAGTATGGAGATAACGCAACTGCTATGTAATTATTATTCTTAATATTTTAAGGAATAGAACGCAGCACCTACCATCATTCTTTCCCCAATACTTTGCAATTTAAACTATTTATCTACTCATTGCCTAAGAAAATATTTAGATCATTTTGTTCTTGAAATGACAATTATTATACAAGGTGCGTTACTCATTTTGTAAATTGGTGTCTAATATGAGCTTCTCACCAACGCTTTTAATTCGGGTTTCCAACGTGGAGAAAAGCTTGGTGGAGATGGAAGTTCCCCAACACTGCCGTGTAAAAACTCAAACAATGTCCCAATTCCTTCATTCCTTGTCCTCTTCGTCTTCATTGTCATCTGAGATACGAGGAACATTAACGATGATCCATAACCAAGCCTCGTAGTAATCTCGAGAGGAAACAAAACCACATCCTGTTTTCCGTCCCCGAAATTCTTCTGGAAAATCAATCTTTGTTTCCAGAAGAATTTGGAGAAAAAAAGAAAAAAATGGATGAAAACGGTTCCTCGAAGATGTGCATGGAGGCGGGGAGGAGGCACGACTCGTACTGCCTGGAGATGTTCTCGGTGGAAGTTGAAAATGTGAAGCAGGATCTGATGAATCTGGAGAGGCTGTACGACAGCCTGCAGGAATCCAATGAAGATATAAAAAACGCCGAGGATTCGGGGATGATGAGACACATCCGGGACCGCCTCAGCACGGACCTGGACGACCTTTTCAAGCTGGCTAAGCAGATCAACAAGAAATACGAGGGCCTCGTTCGGGCCAACGCCGCCCAGCGTGGCTCCGCCGACGACCAGGTCCGGGCCTCCATGATCTCCGACCTCGTCGAGGCCCTCCACTTCCTCATGCGCAGATTCCAATCCCTCAGGACCCAAATGGAAACCGATCACAGACAGATCATCGAAGCCAAGTCAGACCCATCACATTATTTGAGTTCATTATGAAATCTATCCCAGCCTTTACCTATCCATTATATCCCAATCTTTAAAATTCTTACCAATTTTGTCTGCAAATGAATTGTGGCGTGGCGTGTCCGAGGATAACTTGCTTATAGAAATGATATAATTCGAAAAGTTTGAGATAGCTGTGATATAAAATGATAAAATGGGTAAAGGTTGAGATTGATTACATAATTAACCATTTATATTTTTGTAATTTTATTATAGTTTGAATCCGAGTATAATTTTACGTTGATGCAGCGTTCGAGATGATAAAATGGTGATTTTAACACGTTGATTTTATGTTGAAATAAGGTTCTACGCGATCACGCGGGAGAAGGCGACGGCGGAGGCCATCGACAACCTGATCGCGAGCGAGGCGGCGGGGACTCCACTCCACCACGCGATTCAGGAGCATGGGAGGGACCCGGTGGCGGAGGCCGTGGCGGAGATTCAGGAGAGGCGCGACGCCATGAGGGAGATCAGGAGGAACCTCATGGCGCTGCACCAAGTGCTGCTGGGAATAGCCACGCCGGCCGCCGCCGACGGACAGGGGCAGGGACAGGGTGGAGGAAACAAACCTGCCGGAGGAGATGCGGGGGAGACCGCGCCGCCGCTCGTGGCCGCGTTAGGCGGAGGAAAGGGCGGCGGGACGGGGGGCCTTAATGATTACGAGAAGGAGACCCGAAATCAAGCTTATATTGCTATAGTCATTGCTTTGGTGATCATCACCGCACTCGTCATCTCCATTCTTAAAGTTGATATTGAATTGGAAAGTAAAGGTTCATAGTGCTACTGCTGCTACACTATATATATTTTACTTGTTCATCTGTAGCAACTTCTCATTCAGATCTCTTACCAATCTTCTCTTCCTTGATGAAAATTGATCCATGTGAATGTCTAATACGACCTAATTCTAAGAAAAGTTAATAAATAAATACTCCCTCCGTCCGCCAATAGGTGTCCCATTTAAAAACGACACTGATTTTAAGAAATGTAAGGTAATATGAACGAAAAAAAGTTAGTGGAATGTGAGTCCCACTTTTATATATTAGTTTTATAATTGAATGTGAGTAGAATAAGTTAATGGATTGTGGGACCTACTTACAAAAAATAGTAAAAAACAAATGGAACATGTAATACCGGATATACCGAAGTGGCAAAATGAAACTTTTAATGGCAGACAGAGGGAGTAAATAATAAGGGTGTGTTCTCGTAATTATGAGGAATATAAGGGATATACAAATTATCTCCCTTTAAATTCTTCATTTTTTTTTTCATTTTTTTATTCCTCATTTTCGCTATAAAAAGATAAAGATAATATTATCACATTAATACTTTATGATAATATTATCTCTTATTAGAAGGAAAATGAAAGAACGAATTTAAAGAGAGTTTTTTTTTTAATCTTTAAATTATTCATGATAAATTTATAATTAAAGAGAAAGCTTTATAAGAGAATATACGTATGCAGTTGAAATATTTTATAACAACCAAAAGGAGACGAAAACTTCCCTTCAACCCCCAATATCCAATGCTTTGAGTATGGAGGCTTTGGTCACTCATGTTGGAATAAATTTGAATTCTCTACGATGATTATCCGAGATAAACTTGAATATGGAAGCGTATCTGAATCTATGAATACTTTTGATTGAATTTGTTATAGCCTTCAAAACGATCAGATTCACCCTTATGAAATCTTCTGCAGAGAGAATACAGAATATAGAAATACAGAATATAGAGCTAATCTGTCGTTTGGGGACCATAACCCAAATATAACAATAAGTTCCTTTATTTTCAGTTTGGTCCTTCAACAAATCAAAAATCACTTTATGATAACTACACTTTAAAACCCATGATTTATTTAATACTACTTAGGCACATAACTTTAATCCTTAATTGATCACTTTAATCGGACTTTTAATAATAGCCTTATACGTTTAATTTGACATGTGTTAGGCTTTTCTAACAACTTACAGAGTCAGAATGTGCCAACACTCTTAAGAAATCGAGTAAGAAAAACAAGTCTGCATATCTCTGTCAGCGATGAAGACACTGATGATAGTGGAGATAATGAAGACACCAACGCCATTGCTTCTGCTGCAAAGACTGAAGAAGCTCATCAACGCAAGGACCCTCTGGAGATAAAGATGTAAATGATAATCAGTCTAAAGAATTGATATTAATCAATTTGAAGTAGGATTCTAAGTCATGCAAAATAAGTGTAATTCGGTGGCCAACATCAACAAAGCTCGTACAAGTCACCAAAGAGAAAGAAAAAACTGTGTGTTCTCAATGAGATGCTGAATAAAGAAATCTCGATCATCAAGCAGGATAATGAACTGAAATATTTTCAAAAGACTGTTAAGATGCTTAACTCAAGTACAGACAAACTGGATCGAATTCTTAAAAATGACAGTTTTCGGAAAACAAAGCTGGAATAGTATTTGAAAAGGATGAGAAAATTTGGATGCCCAAAAATAATAATAAGGTTCAGTTTGTTAAAGTTTCTGAACAAACTACCTAAGAGTAATATTGGATATTTTCCACCACCACCTGTTTCTCACAATCACAAGTTCTTAAATCACAGACGAAGATAACGAATAAAAAGGAAGTCTCCTAATAATTTTGTTCCTATTTATCATTATTGTGATAAAATGGAGCTTAGATAAAATGGTATCTTGATATTGGTTGTTTCAGACATATGATCGAAAATCCATGATATCTTAAAAATGTGGAACAGGTTCAAGGAGAAAGAGTAACATTTGGAGATTGTGTGTGTTCAAGCCAACGTTGTTGGAAGAGGTACTCTGTGTGTCCCTGGTCTTCCAAATCTCACAGGTGTTATGCTAGTTGATGGTCTCAACTCTCAAGACTAATCTGATAAGTATCAGACAACCAAGTGATGATGATTTGGATCTCAGGTTTAACAAAGTAAGGTGCATGATAAAAAAGGATGGGAATGAGTATCCCATTGGTTATCGTTTTCTGACAAATGTTATGTTGTCACTAGGACTGATACTTGCTTACATGTGAGTTCCAAAGAGATATAATGCTGGCATTAGAAACTGGGCTACACCAAAAAAGTGTGTGCTCGTAACTAGGCCCGTCTAGTTGCTCAAGGATACTCTCAAAAAGATCGTATAGATTATGAAGAAAGGTTAGCACCAGTCACTTGCCTGGAGTCGGTTCGTCTCCTTCTTGGTATGGCACAAACTTTGTTGGAGATATTAATAGAAAAGAACAAAACAGGATCTCTGAAAGGCGTATGATCACTTTCAGATCAAATCAATTTGTCGGATCTACCAAATTATTCGATCGGATACAATTCATAGTTTCGAAATTAAGCGTGCACTCCGCACTTCCAAACTTATATGATGTATTATTATGACGATATTGGTCAATTAAGTTAATCCAATTACACTAAAATATCCAACAAACTTCACCAATGAATTGTAAAAATTGTCTTCCTAAATGGTGATATTCAAGAAGATGAGCAAAGATGAAGGGGGAATTTTTTGAGCAATGCATGCATCCAACTGTCTGTGTCCCTCGACACTTATAGCAGCCAGAGTTGATAAGTACGTTGCAGCCTTTGACGGTGATGGGCAAATATTGTAATTTTGTCACTCTAGATATCGAAGTAAGAGGATAAGAAAATATCCCAACCCTCATGCTTCTAATATATATTCTCCCGTCTCATCTATTGCCTAAAAATTACTCCATACGTTCATGAAAAATAGTCTTATTTTTTCATTTTGGTCCGTCCACCAAAAATAGTCTCATTCCATTTATGGAAAAATTTTCATAACACAATATTTCTAAATATCAATCTATTTACAACTTATACCACTGAAACCCACCACTTTTTATCTCTCTAACCATTTTTTCTTCTTCTCTCTCCTACTTTATCAATCAATTTTTCTCTCTCCAATCAATTTTTCTCCCTATCTCTCTTACTTTACCAATTTTGCATTAAAACTCGTTCCGTATACCAATGAGACTATTTTTGATAGACGAAGGGAGTATATACTACCAAGAAAATGGATACATTTATTTTATTATTTTAAATTATTAAACAACTAATAAATTTTCATTGAGGGGAAAGGTAAATGGAAAGTTTGATATCATTATATTATAGAACTTTGAAGCATGACACTTATGAAGATATACGTTTATCTCAATACTGACACTTATTCGGAGACGGAAGGAGCATGATATTAGATATGAATCAATTTGAATTATTGCTCGTGGCATCTGGAAATTACATGACGATGAATAATTGAGGCAGAAGCACTTCCTGTGTGGTGATTGCGTTCTGAAATAATTTATTGTGATAGACATAAGACTTGTACTAAGCTTTAACTGCTCCTCGACAGTCGACATACGTTACCCAATTAACCAAAGATAATAATATAGAGTTCAAATGCAACAATGATGACCATTTTGGAAAAATTCAAAATGATTTTTCTTGATAAGCAAGTTCACCACCGTCCACGACAATCCTATTGGCCTAACCCTAACTTATTAGATAAGAGACTTGGACCAATATTAGCCAAACTTTTGATGAAATTTATATCACCCAACTTAAATTAACCCATTTGTTTGACTCATATGTTAAAGCATGTTATGATAAATAAACTAGATTTATTCATTTGTTTGGTATCTATGATACAAAAAGTGCAATTCGTGTTAAAGTAACCAGGCTCGCATCGGTTTGCACGCTACTCACTATTTTGACATGATATAGGTAGTTAGTGTAACCTACAAAATTAATGAGATAACTAATCATACCTTCTATGATAACATGAGTTACCCTAATTTATCTACCAAACCTCCTATTAGAGTAGGAGCTGGACTTCTCAATTTGTTTCCAATGGTGAAGCTTTATGGTTTTGAATACTTGTATTCTATATACAAAATATTGTTCTTCAAAATCATCTATAGTAATTGTTTAGAGGATAAGATGATAACAGTTATGTCATATATTGAGAATATAATTACTAGTGTACAATTAATCGTGACATATATATGTATAACAATTACTATTTTTATACTACAAAATTACGTATAGTTTGATTATTTTCTTATTGTTTTTATTTATTTTATTTTCTTTAACCTAATTATGATTATATTTAAATGAGAAATCATACACTACGATTTAGAGAGAGAGAGAGAGAGATCATGTATACACTACATATTTTGATATAAAAACATGATCATGTTTTCATGTGATGTGAACGAACGAACGAACATGTATTCTCCTAATGGAAAGAAAAATTAGTTAACTAATTAGAGATCTACTTATTTAATATTTATCACGTGTCTATCGTTAAATATGAATAATAAAAACAAAAACGAAGTAAGGTATAGAGTAACATTTATATATATATACATTATTATAATGGCAGATACATTTCAAAATAGGATTTATAAAAACATGTGAAAGTAGTAAGCCTAAAATTAATTAATTAAAGTGAAGTGATGGCGTGAGACTAAAATCGAGTAAATTACTTAATTAAATATCGGCTTTATATATATAAGTTGGCAGTCAACACTCATCAATTCTGCACAAACGTTGTATAATATTGACATATACTAAAAGGGGAATATTTAAAGGCAGTGTTTGTTAATTCAAGGCTATTATATTATTATTATTTTACATGATTTGTACGGATATGCAGTGGCCGATCTAGGGACAGGAGAGGGCGGCTGACCCCGACAGCTAAATCCCCCTTAGCATCACCGAAAGGGCGACATGGTCGCCCATCTCTCGATGACCGGATATGCCTTTGTTGCGGCTCGTAGCTTGAAGATGCTTGTTTCTCTGAAAATATTTAAGTTTGAAGAAATCGTATGTGCTAAGATCCGTTATTGTTGCGATTCGAAAACTGAAGATAATGTCATGCAAATATACTTTCTGAAGCCACCAAATGAGACTTTTCAACCGTAGCTCCTGGATTACGACCCCTTCATTTTCAAGTTTTGGATCCGTCACTGCAGATATGCAATATTGGAATGAAATATAATATAGTTTTTATTATACAAAGTAACAAAAAATTGAAGTGCAAAAACAATACTACAGTCTAGAACCAAATTCATATTAATGTACACAATGGCATAAAATAGTTGTCCATGACCTACATATAACCTTGTTTCTGTTAACCTGTAAACTTCTCTAACCAAAGAAAATGTGAATCTGATGAGGTAAGACTAGACTCCACGATTGATCATCTCCTTGTATTGTTGGAGTGATTCCTGGCGCTGCATCCTCATATCGTCGTTGAACTTATTGATGAATGCCTCCACTCTCCGATTCAAATCGTCCTGACCCAGCGACGGTTCTTTCCGGATCCTCGGTGGCGGAGGCGGAGGCGCCTCGTAGTTGCTGCGATCCTTGAACGTCTCCGACTTGGGCACGATGGCGACGTGATCCATGGCGGGGGACGCGTGCTGCTCAAACGTGTCGGACTTCTTCAGGTGTCTCGTGAGGGGCACGTGACGCCCCTCCGTTATCATCTTCCACGTGCTCTCCAACGTCTCCTGCTTCTTCGGCCGAGCAACCCGCCGCAACGCCCTCGCACCTGCTATTAATCGATCAGTAAAATATGATTAAACAAAATGCAAATCAAACTTTTTCAGATGGCGTATTAACATTTGCATGCTTAATCACTACACAAGCGACATTGGCAAGGCTTCGAATTCCATGCCGTTAAATTTGTTGGATTCCAAAGCTTAGACCAAAAAGAGAAACGTAGAGATCCCGGAAATTAAGCTCTGAATCGCCCGGAACCTCTTGCTTCACTGTGAAAAATAAATTAAAACTGAAAGCAGTAAAATAATATCCGGTTATAAACATATAGTTATGTATGTGACGATCGTGTTCGAATGGACGGTTTTATCAATTAGCAGCAAGCAGTAACAAAATAGTGCGAAGATTTCGTTCCATTTCAGAGTTGAAGTTCCAGAAATAGAATTTCCTAGTGAATTTACCTTCAGGAGGGGTTCTATTTGGCTTTCGGTGTACGAATCTGGAAGAAGCGAGCGGTTTCTCCCTCGCTGGAAAGAGCGATTCCATTTGAACTTCGGGCGAAAAAGTCTCGCGCATCGGCGGATTGTAGGGCAAAGCCGATTCATCAAACACATCTTCAGCCTCAGCACGAAGTATGCGTAGATCGTCTACTTCTGTTGCGAAATCAACCTTCGAACCGTTCACCACCACCGGTTTCAAATCCACAACCCTGTCTTCAACCGCCGACACCACAACCTCCGCCGCCGGTTCCGGCACGGCTGGACAGTTGACATTCGCCGGAGTCGAAAGCGGTTGAAAAATCTCAACCGGAGGTGCTATGACCGCAATCAAGTGCTCAGATCGAGCCGCCGCAGGCTCAGTCTGGCTGTGGTGGAAGCGCGACGACGCGGCGATGGTGATGATGATGCCGTTAATGATTATATACAAATATGGAGGCTTCATCCACGACAGAACGACCGACCACAGCGCCGGAACCCCGTCCACGGCGACCGGAATCGACAACTTCAGCCCCATAGCCGCGGACAAAACTCCAGCTGATATCAGAATCATCCTCATCGACATCCAAATGTTCATCGCCCCCATAACTTTCAATATAGTGAGTGTGTGTGATTTAGAGAGAGAGAGAGAGAGAGAGAGAGAGAGAGAGAGAGAAAAGATGAGACGAGTGAAGAGAAAAGATGAGACGAGTGAAGGCCAAGGGAATTGGAGAGTGGTGCTGGGGAGAAGGTGGTGCATTTGGGAAAATATTTATATAAGGGTGGAGCGGATGGTGAGGGAACGCTGTTTTTGCAAAGGCGTGAAATCTGGGCCGTCGGATAAGGAGACAAAAACAGTGATTTCTGAATGATGGGAGTTGCAACTTGTGGTTTTGCCTGTGCGTGGATTGGCCCAGCTGTGGTCAAACTATAGTCGTTTATTTTGATTTTGAATTTTAACCATAATTACTTGCTGGATTTGGAAGTAAGTAAGTACAGTGATTTTAGTGGTGAAAAGTCATATTTACCTGTCTTAGATTTATCCCTTTTTTGGTCGGCCAACACCTGATAATTACGTTATCTTAAGCTGGGTTAACTAATTCCAAATTAAGGAATCTTAACTACTAATCCCAACCATGGCTCTTAGTTATGGTCCTTATGGATATCAATCGGGTCAGCCAATTGAATTTTAGATCAGTCCTATTTGGATTGTAGATTAATCGAATACGAGCTAACTGGATTGGAATTTTATTGGGTTGGAAATTTTCAATCCTAACACTAAACATTCGGGTTTCAGCCCATCCCAGCGGGCTAATCGGGTTAAAAGCTAACGATAAAACTAATGAGCGATGCATGATCTCTCTAATAGTTAATGAGAAAAATTACTCATATTTATAGTTGTATAATGTTTAATTGAAGGAATTTTAGAATATATACTTAAATTCAGATATAATTAAATACTAATAATGTAAAAATTAAAAAAATTAATATTAGATAAGAATAACGATTGATTAATTTTGAGTTGCTGAATGATTTAACATATTAAAATAAGTTATGATGGCTCTTAATATGTTCGATAAACTTTAAAGTATGTTTTAGAATTTAAAATATTTTTTTTATAATGAACTTAAAATTTTCAATTTGTTTATTTATTATTATATTATATTAGTAAAAATCTAATATATATATATATATATATATATATATATATATATTATATG
>JAYDZE010397134.1:0-16960 GCA_034509125.1 Monilaria moniliformis | reverse complement strand
TAACCGGTTAATCGGGGGAACCGGTACCGAACCGGAACCGGTACCGGAAACCGGAAAACTTATCCGGTTCCGGTTCCTAAAATTCCGAAAATTCCGGTACCGGGTACCCGGATTTCCGGTTCCGGTTAACCGCAACCGGACCGGTTATCACCCCTAGTTGAAAATGTAGATGAAAATGTAAGGCCGGATTTTCAACTTTAATTTTCACCACGAACGATTTTCATGATTTCTAATTTGAATTTTCGACAAACTCAACACTTGGAAGCTCTACTTGACCCAAAAATTTGAAGCATGTTATGCAATGAACAATATAAATAAGGACAAGCTATTTTGTAATTAATTTGGGTTGAAGGATCATTACAGCGTTAAAATTCGGTTTAAGAATAACCCTAAATTTTGATACCGATTGGCGGCAGTGGATTACGTTGGAAGATATGCAGCGTATGTATACACACGTGGACGTCTAGGTGTGGCGGCATATCAGTGACGTGCTGAAGTTCTGGAAGTGTGGCGGCAGTTGAAGAGTGTGCATAGTTTTGGAGTGGTGCATGGCAATTATTCATGTTTTAGCTTTAAATGGATCCTGGAGATTAGAGGGGATCACGTCTGGATTGGCCGACTGGACAAAAGGTGAAGTCCCTTTTGTTCTTCATTTCCAATCGTTAATGCAGTTACACTATTATTCTTGTAATCGTTGCCTTTACTCCTAACAGATCTTGTCATCAAAACTTTCTTACGGCAGTAAAACTCGAACAAATAACGTGTGAAAACAGACCTAAACCTCGGAAAAAAAAGTTGGGAAGTATCCTTAATAAGTAGAAGAAACTGATGCTGAAACAATTCAACCAACAAATTTATTTGATGAAGTTGGAAGTTGGCAACCTTATTATTATTACCAAAAAGGGGTGTCTGCAGGCATACGTTTTGGATGGTCTGTTGAATCAATCACGGAATTCGTTCATGAATGCTTCATGGTATTGAGTGAGACGAGTTATTATTGCCGGAATCCTGTCCTCCTGTGGTAGTATTGTACACCTAAAATGCAACGTCCCCACCGCCTGTACACGAAAAACGTCGTCAGCTGTTTTGCACACACAAGCAGCGATCAAGTTGGAAGATTACAGTACCTGTCCAAAGCCAGAACCAGGAACAACTACTATCCCCGTGGCATTAAGGAGACGACGAGCATAGAACGTATCTGGGGCCGTCTTGGCAGCTTTTGCTGCTTCTACCGCCTTCTTTGGTAACTCAATACGTGGAAACAGATACATGGCTCCTTCTGCTCTGTTGCAGCTCACTCCTTCTAAGCTATTTAATGCATGTTCCAGTTGCTACACATTGCAAACAATCAGTGATTCAAGACTGGAAATTGATTAATTGCATTTTTAAACAAGAGTTCAAGGCTAACCTGAGCACGCTTAGCCAAGGATGATAGGATTGCATTTTTCTCTGCCGAATAAGACTCGTAGCATTGGTCTCCAGCCTAAACAGATTACAAAAATGAGACAAGACCGCTGTTTCTAGCTAGTAAAACAAGAGACTGTATCTCACCTTTGGTGGGCTCATTACAAGACTCGCAAGAATTTGTCCAGATATGTTGGAACAAAGGTTGACTGATGCCAGTTTGTATATCTGCTCCCTAACCTCGGGGCTAAAGCCGGTGATCTCCATGTAACCCCCTCGTTTTCCGCATTCTCCGTAGTAGCCTGAGGGAGGAGAAGAAACCAAATCATATATGGATCCTACAACATGCATAAGAATCATGAAACTATACCTTTTGAGACAGACTGGAAGGAGACCAAGGTAATATCTTTCTCCCCATAACCCATCGATCGGGCAACTTTCTTAAAAGAGTAGAACTTCTTGTCTGGGACATAAACATTTTCCTGGTATACCTGCACGCATCGATCCTCCTAGTATTAGCGTCATCTAGAAACCTTAAAACTACTAACAACTAAACCTAAACGTGGCACTATATTGCTTAATTTGCTTCACAGGAAATTAGAATTTAATCACCTCATCTGCCAGAAGAACAAGTCCTTCCTTCTTACAGAAATCCACAATTTGCTGTTGGTTGTTTTCAGCCAGAACCTTTAGACATATCAAATTTTTAGACAAGGTTGTAACTAGAGAGAGTTCAAGAAATCAGTACAGAGATGAAAAGTCATCGTCTTATATGAGTTTACCTGTCCGGTGGGATTGCCAGGATTTATAACCACCAATGCCCGGACACAAATGCCCTTAGATTTGGCTGTTTCGACCTGTTTCTTAAGCTCCGAGATCTCCAACCCCCATCCTGTTGCTTCATCGAGATAATAGGGGACCTATGGAACATAGTTAGATAAATATGTCTGAGAACTTCATTCTGTTAGCTTGAGAAACATGGTTACAGAGTCAGAAGCTTATTGAAGAAGAGATAAGTGCTAATAAAAGGTAATACGTACGAGAGTGCCTCCATGGAGGGCGATCGAAGCAGAATAAAGAGGGTACTGAGGAATGGGACAGAGAATGCCATCTTTTTCTGACCGTACCAGTAACTGCATCATCATGTGAACCTAAAAAGAAAATGGCAAAATTTTATTTCACGGTTTTACTGAATCTCAAGTGTAAAATATTGGGGAAGGCATAATTTATCTGTACCGCGGGGCTTGCACCATCAGTCAAGAAAATATCATTCGGATCAGCTGGGAATCCATCACGAGCTTCAATGCCAGCAGCAATTGTATCGCGTAATCCTTTGACACCCTAATCATGTAGTTACAGGAAATGTTCGATGTACAGTCTCAAAATACTGATCAAGAATAACTATTTTAGCAAGAGGGAATTGTTACCTGGCTGTGACTATATGCACCAGTTGCTCGTCCAGGAATTTGACTTAAGATCTGAGATGCTCGTTTTATGGAATCAGCACTACAAATCCACGATGAGAGAGCAGAAGATGGATTCGTTATAAAGAAAATTCAGAAAATGTACTCATGTCAAAGGAGCATGTGATTAGTACTTTTCACTATCCATGTAGGAATAAAAACAATATGGTTAATGGTGATATCGCATATATCAAATATCACTCTGTCATTTTCAAACCAGAACTAGTTTCACACAATTGTGATGCATGCTTCGAACAAACTTTAACTTATTTAGAGCAACATTCAACTGTAAAATTGAGACCACTTGATCCAATTTCTTCTCTACACAAGCATTTCTTTTACCTCATTTGTTGTCTTATCATTTATCATTACACATCTAGAATACATTTTTCTCACATCACTATTGTTATCCAAGATACAACAAGTGAAACCTCGATTACCATTACATTCTCCTGAACTATGGCATAAATTTGGATTAGCAAGAACATGAAGTCCAACTAGGTAGCAAACAGAAAATTGACATACTCTTCTAAATTACAGAATTATTTGGAATAGCAACGATATGAACATCAATTGAACACCAATTTGATTATACCAGTGCAAAATTTCATTACCTAAATAAACTGTGTGTTTCAGATTTATCCAAGAGAGCAGGATGGTCACATAAAGCAAGTACCTGAAAAATCAGAACTTGAGATCTTTAGAATAATTATAAAGATTGAACATCTCCTGATATCTGACATGGTGATGCATCATCCTCACCTCACGGAAAAAAGTGATTGGCTTCTGGCCAAGGGATTGTGGATTTCCAATATTGCAGTAGAGTATCTACAGAGATGAATAGAGTATAAGCTCAACTACAACATTCACTAGTAAACAATGTATTGTACTATACAGCAAACGGCAAATCTACTACATAATGAAATCAGTACCTCATCGAAAGGATGAGATTTGGGGTTGTTTTTGAGATCTTCTTGTAATTTCTGCGCAAGAATCACGATTTCTCCACGAACAGCATACTCGCACTCCAAGACCTTGAAAATAATTTGTATTGTTATAAGCAGATTATACAGCAGTAAAGAGATAAAAAAACATATGTGCATAAAGCTAAGCTCTTGAACCAAATAAAAGTCTTCAAGATACAATATATCTTATAAAAATGATTACTTGTCAGCAGGAAAAGTGTTAAAATAAAAAATCCATCTTGATGGAATATACAGGATTTAGAGTGATTGAATCACCAGTCTCTGGACCCTACATCATCAGCAACTCAATACCACTGAATTCAATAATACGAATAAAACCCCAAAAGTATGTGTATGTGTGTGTGTGTGAGAGAGAGAGAGAGAGAGATAGAGAGGTGAATCCAAAAAAAATATCGATTCATTTTTATCTGCGAGCAGTGGATATGTGTATTTAATATTTTGGTTTCGGTTTTGCGTAATTTATAAGTAACAAAACATTCAAACGCGATGGACAAACAACTCATACAACTCACAATGACCTTAAACAATTAGAGCAAGAAAAAGGGACAAATCCCAGATCATGAATCAACAAAAATGGCAAAAAGAAAAAAGAACAAACCTCAAATAAAATCCTGGAAAAGGGTGCAGAAATCTTACCTTGGGATTGATTGTGTCGAGAGTAACAGGAGTAGAAGCCATGGAAGGCAATGAGAAGAGGATAGGGAGAAACAGTGAAGAAAGACAAAAGAGATTTTTGGACAACAAGTGAGACGCTGCGACACGTTTGAGGTGTGGTGTAAAAGTTGGAAATGAAAGGAAATGAAATCAGAGGGAAAAAGGCATGAATAAAAATGCCTGATTTATAGAGGAGTGGCTGGGTGAAATTATTCTGGTCAAATTCGTGGGTCTAAGAAAAGTAAAAGGCGGAAGAGCGGCAGAGCTATCGAGATGTCTTTGTCCAATAACTTGTTCTCCAAACAACTCACATAGTATTTAGAATAAATTCCCAATCCAAGCGAATAGCGATCACCAATCTAGAGTTACTCGTGTCAGAATCGATTCCACACTCATGTTACATATCTCATTTCGCACGTGACTAACATGCTCCTGACATTAAAAAAATAACAATAACTAGTAGTAGATCCAGAACCTGAAAATAGGGGGCGGAACCCAAGATCGACGCGCTGAAAACTCTCCTTCAATAGCTTCAGAACATATTTTTGCGCGATGTTTTCTTCAGTGCCGCTTCCTATCTCATTCCTGAGATATCTTATGCAGCTCCTGCAGCCGAGCTTATTCGCACTCTGAGAACTCCTTGAGTTGGTTTTGAGACTCCACAAGTTTGGCTGCCATGGCTGCGAGCTACTTCTGGCATGTTCAGACCATTGCTTAACTCTTCGCTTCCATGACTTGCTTGAGCTCAGCTGCCCAAAACAAACAAAAAAAAAATCATTAATGCTCTGTAGATCTAGAGGATGGCGGCCATGGGAGAGGGCGACCATGTTGATTTTCTAACGGTATAAGGTAAAATATGCCGTCGGGGGAGGGGGGTTCCGCCCCCTCCCACCCCCTTGCATTTGCCACTGCTAATAATTATATACTATCATCATCCCACAAGATAGTGCACACTTAGGTTATGACACAAATTTTAATAAATATTAGGTATATTATATTGTAAGTGGAGAATAGCCCCCACTTTATTAGATATAGTGTGTTATTGAGTAGAGAAATAGTGGATATGTATGTAAAGTTGTAAATAAGTAAAGAAAGTGAGGATACAAGATAAAGAAATTGTGTTCAAATATAACAAAAAGTTAAACATGTACTAATTTGTGGTACACTCTAAAATAGCAAAGTGTACACTATTTTGTGGGACGGAGGAAGTATTACGATATCTGCACCAGCGTGTCTTAAGCACGCCCTGACGTGTTCAATGCCCTAAGCACGATGTAGGCTGTTGAGCATGTTGGGCGGAAATCATCAGTTGCCCAAGCAGGGCGTGACACGTGGTGATTTCAATTTTTTCTAAAAAAATTGAATCAATGAAATTTATAAAAATAAAAAAATAAATAGCCAATGGCTATTCTAATTTTTATTTTTTTATTTTTCATTTATAAATACCCTCATTCCCCACTTCATTCTTCACATCTTCATCTCATTCTCTATCTTATTTTTCCAAGTTTTTTCTCAAGTTCAATACAATGGATCAAAGAACAACAACTATGATCCACTCAATAATTATCTTAAATTTATTGGAGTAAATTCAAACACCCCCGATCCAACCCTTTAAATTCAACATTCATTCCAATTCCTCACACTTTTCAAACAAATCTAGTTGTAGGATGAGTAGCTACTCAATCGTCACAGACGTCGTCTCCCAACCTTGGTTCGTCAGTCTCCCAAGGTATCTCAGCCATCCAACTCTCCGACAAAGAGGAGATTCCCAAGCGTAGTCAATCCGCACACACCGCGTACTCAGTGAATGAAACTTAGATCCCTGAGTGCTACGTTGACATTAGCAAAGACCCCATCATTGCCAACACCAAAAAAGTCAAGAATTTTTTAGAGAAAATAGCTGATAGACACAACAAAGTGCGTCCTAAAGGTGCAATTCAGCACACGACTCGTATGCTTTGAGCCCACTTTGAGAATGTGAGCCCAAAAATCACAAAATGTTGTGCTTTCTACCACAACTTGGAGTTGCAATGGAAGAGTCATTGAAGTGAGGCAAATTTGGTAAATGAAGCGCAAAATATGTATCAACAAAAAACATTCGGCCCTTCAAGTACCTCAAGACTTGGGAGAGGGTGTGGTACTGTGAGAAGTGGTCGGGCAGCGGAATATCGGGATTGGAGAACGACTCGGATGGACAATACTGAACAAGTGAAGGCTATGCGAGTGTGGCACCGAGTAGAAGTCGTCCAATGGGCCAAAAGGCGGCCAAGCGCAATGGGAAGAGGAAGGCGGCGACCACATCTTTTGGTGCGGAGACGAAGGAGATGATAGAAATGATAGAGGAAATGCGAAATACCAATGAGATTGGTTTAGTGGCACTGTGCTACAACGCCATTTGCAGAAACTTGTCACGAATGGATGAAGAATGAAAGGCGAAGCACCGCCGGTTTGTGGCTATGCTTGAGGCAAAATTAGATCTATCTTAGTTGTACTTTTTTTTTAATTATATATTTTTTTATTTCAATTATGTAGTTTTTTATTTCAATTATGTTATTTTTTATTTCAATTATGTAATTTTATTTCAATCATCTAGTTTTAATTTTTTAATAAAATTAGTAATTTCTGTTTATTCAAAAATTATTTTAATTTGAATACTTAATTAAGAAAAATAATAAATTAAAATATGATAAAGTATAAGTGGCCTCGTAAATAGTGTAAGTGTTCAAGAAGATTGTGCTTAAAGTATGAAGAAAAAATGTTAAGCATGTTAATAATAAGTGCTCAAAATGATAGTGATTAAGAAATGTGGATGCATTTGGTATATGATTTCGAGTTAGTGGTAGATTATGTAAAAAGAACTCACTCATTCCAGCTTCTATACAATTTCCGAAATCTTGAAATGATGACATTTTTTAATTTGTTGTAAATTTAAAACTTCGAAACTTTTGTGATCACCGAAATAAGCATGCATCACATAAGACAACATCGCCTATACGACCTCTATATTTTTGACTCATTAGTATTTTTCTCAACATGTGACCTAGAAAAGTTTAGGGTATAAATTTTGCAACAATTGTAAAGTAGTGATTTTTCTAGTGATATCATTTTAACTTTTCAAAAATTGTGTTAAATTATAAAATGAGTAAAAGTTGATGCCTGGATAGACAAGCAGCTCAGCTGTACTATTTTGCTAGGAGTTGATTTGATTTTGTTGGGCTCACGGTTAGAGACTCATTTAGTGTGCTTATTTGGGTTTTAAATTGGCTTTTATATATGAATGTTATTTGCTAGCTTCATATTATATTTTATTATACTGATCAGTTCACGAATGAAATCTACCCTTAGAATAGACATGACATATTATGAATTATATACATATTTTATACCAATGTATTTCAAGTCAACTTCGAAGTTTCAGCATCATGAATCAGGCTGTTTATTATTAAGAATTTTTCTTTTCCCAAATATGTCTGCTGGACCTATGAAGGGCTATGGGCTAGCTGATGGCTTCTTGATATCTCAAAGTCTACAATACACACCCATTTAGTTATGACTTCTACAATGTATATGTCAACGTTAAAAGTAGACAATAATGTGAAAACAAGTTATAATTGTATTGCTAAGTTCTACAAAAATATACTTTTTCTTCAGAAAAATAGTTGAAATATATTAAAAATGATTTTTAATAGAAAATAAGTGTTACCTTTTATTTTAAAACGAATATGAAAAAATAGAAGCTGCTAGAGCTACAATTAAACCGCAATCTCTTAATATAGGAAACAAGATCCACACGTGCTCAGTAGACAACAAAAGAAAAGAAAAAGAGAAGCACAGATAAGAAGAATGGGGAAGAAAAAAAAAAGGATATGGTGGACTTAATTTTACCACTCAATAAATTTTAAAGGACATGTATGTATATGCAAAATGAACCTCTATTTTGATGTTAATTGACTAGGTTGATTCAAAGGCCACATTTGTTGAAGGCAACCAAGAAGGGCCTTGAATCAAGGACTCCACATTATATTTGGAGGCCTCGACCGGGGTCATTGCGGGCTTATATCCAGCCCACGTGACTCGATTGGCAGTACCCGAACCCAAACCCGTATTCTGATACTCCCCATAGAAAATGGAAGCGGGTGGATCCACATTTGGTACCCATGAAATCCAGCCCTTGGGATTCAAGAATCCACCAATGTTAGTTTCCATTATAACTGTAGTTGAGAAATCTTTCCATGGACGGCCCAGATACGTTTGGGCCGTAAGGCTGTCCAATGGGCTGATCGTACACCGTTGGATCGAAATCCCAGTGTTCTGATTTGGATCTTTCTTCCCTTGGGCAGTTATTGTCACAAACTGATTGGGCATGGGCTGCCTAGGCTGAATGTTACACCCTTGAAACACAACGCCTGCGTTGCCGAAGATGAAGTCGATCGTACCCGTGACGTCGCAGTCGCGGTAGAATTGGCGGTTGGAGTGTGCGTAGAGGGTGTCTTGGAAGGCGTCGAACGAGCACCGGTAGTAGACGGATTCGTCTGATCCCGATCGGAAGGCCACGGCCTGGTGCTTCTCCGCCCCGGCCGTGTTCTTGAACGTTATGTCTCGAGCAATGAATCCTTTTCCGGCAATTGCTGCGGAATCACAAATTAGTTTCTCGTCAATTGATAGACATTCGTGTCGTGTCGTGTATAGTCTCCTAACTAGAATAATTCAATGCCTAACCAACATGTCTTTATTATATGTTTGCGCTCCAACTTGGACATCATTTATAAGGCAGTTGCCACCAGACAGTAGACATCAATGCAACCTCATATGGATTATTTGTAATTTATGTTTTCCTATATCAACGTTAGATAAATGGAAAATAATCTCGTAACGTTCCACAAGATTTTATATGTATTAACTACTAAAGCACTATATTACAAGAGAATATAAAATTCTACAATATATCAATAAGTAATAAAAAAATGTTATATTTTCAAAAAAATAAACCACCCCACCCCTTATATTCAACTTTGCAAATTTTACATAATTTTCAAAAATTAAAAGAATGCAAGCATTGTAATGGCAACATTTTAAACTCAAATTATCTCCTCATAAGTAACCTTAAATAAAATATGTAACCAGAAAAAAAAAATCGAAACCGTGCCTAAATTGTTGAGTGCTAAAATGAGGCACATGGTGGGATATGGAAAAAACATTTAGGTGCACGGGGAACATTTGTGCAAGAAATCACATGGGACTTTGATCATCACTATGTTGTCTCTTTGTGGTGGAGGCATATATCTTCTAACTCCACAAATTTCACTTCACATTTATTTAATATATATGAAATTTGATTATGTATTTTTTTTAATAATCTCTATTTGCATGTTGATTGTATTAAGTCCAACACGTGGTGAGGCAGAGAATGAAACATAAGTTGGTGCAGCAAACTAAATAGCGCATTAATTAGTGATCAACTTACCAAACGTCGCCGTCGAGAAAGTCGGAGTTCCGTCGACGAAATTCCTGCTGCCGGAAATAATGGTGACGCCTTTGCCCTCTCCGTAAATCATCACATTCCAGCAAGATTTGTCCATGTCGATATTCTCCACGTATACTCCAGCCTTGACGTATATCACAAACCTCGCCTCGCTCTTCTTCGGAACCAGAGCCACCGCCTCCGCCACGCTCTTCACATTCCCGCTCCCGTCCTTCGCCACCGTCACGTTCGGCGTCGGCCGGGTCTCCTGGAGCAGCCGCCTGTCCCCCGCCGCCACCCACTCCGGGAATCCCGACGACTCCCCCAGCAACCGCCTGTGAATCGGAATCTTAAAATCTCCAATCACGGCGACAATTTTGGTGGCGATGGCCAAGCTGTTGCTTCCGAATTCCGTCGAGTTCTTCATCAGCAGCTTGATTTCGTCGGTGAAGGTGGCGTTCGCCTCCTCCAGCGCGTCAAGGCACGTCTCCTGGTTGGTTGCGGTGGCGCTCAGCCACGTCCGCAGGTCGTCGATGCGGGAGGCCAGCTTCCCGCCGCCGCGCACGGCGGAGATCGTGTCTTTCAGCGACTCGACGGCGTCGTTTAGCACCACGCCACAGATATTTAGGGCTTGTTTTACCAGCTTATTCTCCGTCCTGTTGGCGTAACTTTGTGGAAAATTAGCGATTTTATTCAGAGAATCCATCACCACCATCAACGAAACCTCGAAGATTTTAGCAGGATTTGTTGAGTTTGAGGACTCCAGACTCGCGATGCATGAGTCCTGATACTGAGTGACGCCGCAGATGGACTTGACGGCCGCCACCTGAGCCGCCACGACGTTACCGGAATCTTTGTTGCTCTTTTTGTGCGCTAAAGTGCCGGCAACGACTCCGATGATGAGAACGACTAGTAGAAGTAGCGAAACTGAGAGGATGATTGCGCGTTTTCGCGATTTTCTTCTGAATGCGGCTTCTTCGAGCTCGTCTACTTTGCCATAGCCCTTGAAGGAGTTGACGGAATCCATATGCCGGAGTTATTCAAGATTGAGGAATCAGAATTTTTTTAGTTGTCTCAGATTTAGGGAGGCTTTTCTTTCTATCTCGTGCTTTACTATCTATTTATACAAGTATATTGTGCTAGGTCAAGGTGAGTCAATTATTTAGTGAAATATTAGTTGTATAGTAGAATATAAATAAAATATGATAGCGAAATATGGATCTCATTTTTATATAATATGTGAGTGGAATCAATTAATAGAATGTAGTTTTAGTTATAAAAAACAGTAATAAAAAATTGAGAATTTTATTGGGGGACATTCTAAAATGACAAAGTGTATCTTCTATCCGAGGAAGTCTTCTTTCAATCCGTGTAAGAATATTTTAAGTGTAAATATATAATATTGATATTTATTTATAATTTGAAAAATATTCAAATACAAAATAAAAGATATAGATCAAAATACAAGATACGTATTATATGATCATATAAGGAAATATTAAAATAGAAGATGCAGACTAAAATATGATGTAAAATCTGTCAGCAAGTTTAGATGTTTGGACTTTATTCCTTATTCTTTTCCCGATGTAAGACTAATATAATATGAGATATATTGATCCAATCAGATCCGTCTTGTTCTAGTTGATAATATTATTTAATGTTCTTGATGTATATTAATAAAATATTAAATAGAAAACCATTTCAGGGAAAATCTTGTATGATTTTCAAGTACATAGCACCCACTCTTCCAAAGATATTAGGGCATGATTTCACAATAAAATGATGTATTGGAAGCACGTTAAATGGAAGCAATATATTGATACATACTCTAAGACGCGGTGCGGCAAGTTGCAAGGGTTTGACCAAGGAGCATTAGGGTTGTACTTCACCAGTTGTCACAGTGATTAGTGGGCATCACATTCAACTCCAATGAGAAAAAAAAGGAAAAAAGAAAAACACAGAATAGTCCCAAAACCCAGCTGTAGCGATAGAGAGAGAAGAGGAGAGAGACGTCCACATGTCCGTTTCACATTGTCCAAATACAACGCGTCAACAGCAGAGAACCCTCTTTTAATTTAGAATGGTTTGACGGAGAAATGAGTGAGTTTGTGACCAACACTAATAATATTATATGGTTACTTGGATTCGAACAGCTTCTATCTACATATATTCATTCTATTGTTCGCGAGAATATGTTGATATGCGTTTTTTATCCGTATATATCGGTGAATCAAGCCCTTCATAATCTAATTCAGACTTTAGAAGTAGTATACGATCAATATGTTTGATCGATTCTTTCCCTAATTAGCTTATATTACAAAAAACCGATTTTAGTAAGCACCATTAGCGAGCACCGACTTTACTCGCTAATTATCGAGCAACTATCGAGCATATGTTTATATTAGTGAGCACAGACAAAAGAGTCGGAGGAGGGAGACATTACCGAGCACAACTATGCTCGGTACGTTACTGAGCACTTTTGTACTCGATAATTGTCATACCTATCGAGCACTTACCGAGCCGTGTGTCATGTGCTCGGTCATTTTTTGGGAAAAAAAATTCGAGAAATATTTGCGAGTGATGAGAATCGTGTGCTCGGTAACATATTTATTTTTTCAAAAAATTTAAATTAATATTACAAAGCACCCCATGTGGTCGTCAAAGTATATACTTTAAAAAAAACAATTATATTATATTTATCGGCATTGAGTGCACAATAATTTATTTAAAAATTTAATTAATTTGAATTTTCGAGCACTTATGTGCTCGGTAACTGTTCAATGAATCTTCAGCCGAAGCGAGCACCCGATGCTTGAAAATTGATGACTTTAATTCGAACACAACCTCTTTTCTCCATTTCTTTCTCCGTTTCTGCGTCTGCCGTCTTGCATCGCCATAATCCCTCCTATGCCGCTCTGGTTCCACCGCTGTTTACCATGGTGTAAATGCACAACTCTATTTTCTTTGTTCTTCTCTCTAGATTGTTCCTTCATCTCTTCCAAATCTCGATTTCTTTTAGGATGCATTTGGTTAGGGGTGAACATTCGGTTTTCGGTTCGGTTTTTTGTCCAAACCGAACCGAACCGAAAAACCGAATTTGTTTTTAAAATTAAAACCGAACCAAACCGAATTACCCAAAAAACCGAACCCGAAAAATCAAAATCCGGACTATGAAAACCGATCCAAACCGAAAAAATCGAAATTTCATAAAATTATCCGAAAAACCGAAAAAACCGAAAAATCGAAAAATCGAAAATCCAAAAAATGTATGTGTATATATATATTTATGTAAAAATATAAATATATGTATATATACACATATATAAATATATATACATATATTTAGTTATTATTATATTATTAATATATATATATAATATTAAATATAAATTCGGTTATTCGGTTTTTTCGGTTTATAATATATCCGAATCGAACCGAACCGAAAAACCGAAATTTGTGAAAAATCAAAACCGAACCGAACCGAACCGAAATCCGAGAAAAACGAACCAAATTTTAAATTTCGGTTTGGTTTGGTTTGGTTCGGTTCAGATATTCAGATTTCGGGTATTTTGCTCACCCCTAGCTGTAATTACATTATGATTTTTAAGCACACCTCAGTTGGTAAGACAATTCTCCTTTAATTAAATGTGTAGATTCAGATCATCTCAAATGTGTAAATATAGAGTATGTATGATTTATAATTAAAAATGATATAATTGTAATTCGATGCTATAATTATAAAATAATACTACTATACTCCAAAAATAATAAATAATCAAACTAGTCCATCATATTTAACAAATGGAAAATATACCTACCAAATATAATATGAAAATAATACTCACTTAAATGTACAAAAGTTCTATTAATGAAAATTACTTCGAGATTAATTCAAAAAGAAAAAGGAAAAAAATGTCTTCATTCACATATTTAAAATTATGTAGTAGTGTAAATTACATTGTTACACACTATTTTATTAATACCATGTAACAAAATGTATAATTTTTTACTAATAGCATATATTACATTGTTACACGATTTTCGCGATATATAAATCATGTAAAATTGTTACATTATTACACGATTCTGCGAGTGTAAATCGTGTAAAGTGTTACATGCTACAAAGGTATGAAAATCCTTTTAACACCAACAAAATGATATTTTTTTCATATTCTATCCTCATAGTCATGAGTACTTTTTTCTTGACTAGAGATGTTTTATTTTTCATCCTAAAAAGTTTACAACTTTTTAACCGATGATCATTGGAATTCAGCATCCAAACGTATTTCGATTTAATTAATTTCCCACAACATTTTATCAAATTTGCAATTGCACTATGATATTTTAATAATTGCAATTACACCATAACATTTTAAATTTTTGCAACTATTGTATTAATTAATTTTCATGAGAGATAAAGTCAATGTGTATACTCCATGTTTTTTTACCAACACGTCATGTCAAACGACATCAAGTAACGAAAAACAACAAGACTTACGAAACGATCAATTATATTTAATTTTATCAGTCAAAAGATTTGGGGATGTTATAATTGAAAAAAATTAAAAGATTGTAATGTAATATTGCAATGTTTCAAAAATTATGTGATAATTGTAAATGTCCGAGATTGTATTAAATGTGTGATCTGTATATATGGATATTGAAGAATTAAATTTTCGCACTTAAGTGCTGAAAAGATACAATAAAGTACCAAAAAATTTCAAGTTATTACTCAAATAATATTTGGGCCTAAAAAATAATGGGCCAATGAATTTCGAAAATCCATGATTATTTGCATGGCCATGGATCTCAAATTGTATATAATCATTATTGGACTCCGCATACATTTCGATCGTTGTGGCCCAAGTCTCCAATAGCCAAAATGGCTTTCGCCACTCCACAAAAGAGTAAACCAGAGTGCTGAAATTCGACTCCGAGGAAGACGTCTCCGCCGCTCTGGCCAAATACACCGCCGATCTATATTGGAAGCTCGTCAGAGAAAAGGGCTCCTTTGTTGGAAAGAAAGAAAAGATTCGTCAGAGATAATTAAGGATTCTAAATCCCATAATTAGATATTATCAAATAATGTTATTTAGGAGCTTTATCTCTTTTCCTTGTACTTGTCTAATCAAGCCCTATAGAAACTAGAAAGGTTTAAAAGGCTATAAACGTTAATCAAGAAAATACAATACAGTTTTGACCTAAAACTTTTCCTTCTGCCTCTATTCTCAAATATGATACAAACCCATGTTTTAACATGGTATCAGAGCGGGCTATAATCCGCGGAACTCAGAACGAAATTCATCATCGTTCCTATACCTTTCCCGACCTTAAGCACAATCAATCTTCTGCCTGAAATAAACCCCGGAAAAATGTCAGAAAATTCTGCCACATCAAACCAAACAAGGGAGATAACACAACAATTTACAAGCATAATGCGTGTTTCAGAAAATATCACGCTTGCAGTCAAGCTCGATGGCCACAACTACCCACTGTGGTCACGCCTTATGAGGGTCGCAGTCGGAGGCAGAGGAAAGACCAGCCATTTAACCGGAATTCCTCCGCCGCCACCAACAGATGATCCAAACTACTGCCAATGGGAAGAAAGTGACATAACTGTCTTTTCATGGCTCATTAACAACATGGAAACAAGGTTAGCAAATAACTTTGCTCAACATCAAACTTCGAAAGGGATCTGGGACAGCTTTACCCTCACATATGGAAGCAGCACATACCCATTCCAAATCTATGATTTGGAAGTCAAAGCTAACAAAGTATGCCAAGGCACACTTACTCTGTAAGACTACTGGAATAGCTTGCAGACGATCTGGGTGAATATCGACCAGAGACAGCCGAATCCACTAGGCTGTTGCGAAGAAGGAATCCACAAGTACAAGAAGATAATTGAGAACCGGCGAATGTACCAGTTCCTTGCTGGCCTCGACGACAAATTCGACGGAGTTAGGAGAGATATCTTGAAAGAATCTCCATCTCCCTCGGCCGAGTCCGCTTTTTCGTGGGTTAAGCGAGAAGCCGCCAGGCTCCTTATTTTGAAACCGGCAACTAACTCCCTCATCCCCGGCGACTCTAACTCTTCGTCATCGGGAGGAATTGGTACCGGATTAGGCGTCCGAAACTGCGGAACCCGTCAAGACGGGCACAGATCAACATACAACAGAGGACCACCGCCACTGCCTCGCTCTGGAAATCCATCATCGCGAGGTAAAATTGACAAATCCAAACTGTTTTGCACTTACCGTGGAATGCAGAAGCACACAAAGGAGATGTGCTTCCAACTCGTCAGTTATCCCGACTGGTGGGACGACAAGGCAAAGGGAAAAATCGCCGTCGGAACAGATGGGCTCCATTACAGCGGAGCCGCCGCTACAGTGGGTAACCCGAAGGCTTCCGGCACTGAGGGCAACTGGACGCCATCGGAACATCCAACAAACATGGAGCTCATAGGACGTGCGGCTAGGGTTTCCAACCGAGAAGAGGAATGTGCAGTGAGTGGAGGAGCCGAAAAAGGTAAAGGGTTTGGTGCTTTTGCACTAAACCCTTCAACTTTCTTTAAATACAATGTAGACCCCAACGTTTCGGTTATTTCTTATTCGGCCATGGTAGAATCTAGTAATTTCAGATTCACCCCCTTTAAAGTTGAAAATCAAGCTGGTGCCTTAAATCAAAAATCTATTGCCTGTAAAGTCCAGAATATGCCTAAAGATAATGGTTGGGTTTTCGACTGTGGTGCTACGGACACTATGACATTTGATAGAGCTGATTTGGTTGACTATTCAAAACCCTTACGGACTCATGTTCAAACTGCCAACGGTGAAGTAGTTCCCGTTGAATGAGCTGGAACTATAAAAATTTCCCCAAATTTGAAATTATCAAACTGCCTATATGTCTCGTCTCTATCTCAGAAATTGATGTCTATCAGTCATGTCACCAAGGAGCTTAACTGTACATTACTGATGCACCCACACTTCTGT